>JAGVSQ010006258.1:0-16608 GCA_022683975.1 Rhyacophila evoluta
GTCGAAAATATTAATTCTCTCTTATGACATAATATTTTTTCGTTTTCCTAAGGAAAACGATTCTTTAACTGTTTCGACCATTTTCTATTAAATTTCATGTTTTTCAAGAATTTACATATACCCTTTTAAATGAAATAATTACGCAGTAGTCAAATGTTACTTTGAGTACTACTACCATAGGATTTTTTTGGCCTTGATCTCTTATCTATGGCATTGACTTTTACAATAACATATCACAGTCAGTTTTGATTTTTCTGACGTTTGAATATTTATATAATGTTATATTTCATATTATGAAAGAGTTACCGACAGTTGACACAGAGTTTTAAACATCCTGACTACCTTTACTATTCCATAATTTATATAAATTAAGTAGAGCTTTAGCGACTAATGTTTAAACTATAGCTGGATTGCTAGTGTTAAATATTATATATACGCATCTGATCGTGAAATTCCAGATTCGTGATTTTAGTGATTTTTATATGCTTAAAATAGTTTTTTTTATGCAATCTAAGGCATTTATAATATTTTAACTTATATAACATAATATGCCGATTGTACTTGGATACAACAATGTCATTGAGGATTTGGTTGGTGTAGTAGTGTGGTCCATTATGTCCGAATGTTGCATGCTGTTGACCGCAACTTCTTGTTTTTTGGATTCTGCGAATCATGCCAAAGACTATTTACTATAGTTGAATGCTTTCTTACACACTATTAAATAAATAACTCATAATTTATTTAAAAAATACCATGATTAACGATACATTTTTTAAGGCAACCATTTTTCAAATTGTCATACAATTATTTGATTGAATTGCAATGTAATTTGTTGAGATAAAAAATCGAAAAGTAAAAATGAAATAAATCTTTTAAGTTGCCCTTAATATATATTTTTTAATACAAACGAAATAAATATTTCGGTAATCAAAATTTTCTTTTGACGTTTTTTAAATATTTCAATATTTTTAATATTCTAAGTGATGAGCTTTCTCGTTTACCAATCCATCATACACTTAAAAGTTATTTCGCGAATACCTCAAGCTCAAAGATTTTACTTCGTTATATTTATTGAAACTCATCATATTTGAAGGCGACTTTCATTCAGTCAAAAGTAATTTAAAAATGTATTCGCAGTCTTTGTTAACAATTTAAGCAAAATAGAAATATTTAGCCTATCTTGTGTATCAATAAAATTATTATAATATAATTTCTGCTAATCAACAAAAATTTCGCATCTAATTTTAAATATAAAAATTGTACGTTTTTTATTAATCTTATTAGTTTTAAATATGCGCATGTAATCAAATAATTTAATCAAAATATCTAAAAGTATTGTGAATGTTATTATAATATATAGCTTAAGATTTTGTAGGTAATTAATTAACTCACATAAAGTCCAAAATTTCTCAATCATTAACAAAACATTTTATTGTGAATACACGTTGTTAATAATATTTTAAATCTGACTTCTGACATATATTATGCATAATTCAGTCGTGTATTTAAATCAGCTTTAAGAATAGATTTTGAATTTTTATTTCTGTGGAAAGCTTTTGGCGAAATCGTCCGAAAGCTCATCTTTTATCAAATTTCCCACACTCAAGCAAGATAAGGGACCAGCGCTATCTGTCTTCCTACCGCCGCTATTCCGGTTTTGTGGAAACAAAACGAAATTGCCTTTCCGCGAGAGGATTTCTGTGTTTGCCGCCGATTGATGGAGTGGGAATACCTATGAATGCATTTAAAGGAAAACGACGTGTAGGAAAAGCATTCTTATTCCACAAAAACTCGCAATAATACGGTCTGAAGAGTCTACAAGTCTACATCAATTATATATTACATACGTTTGATAACCGCTGTTTACATATAAGTTTACCCTTAATCAGATACATACGTAATCGAATATTTCTATTAATATATATATAATAAATAATACAGCTAAAACTAGACTTTGATAAAAGCTCACTATAAAGTGAAACAATATTCATCCGTCGCATGTTCACTGCAAAATTGAAATATAATATGTATTTTAACTTTGGAAGATGACAATTTTAGAAATTTCCTCTCATTTTCACCGATTTTTTTTCATAATAATTGATTGTTAGCCACTTGCTGAACCTATTGGTCTATCAATGCTAATATCTTTGATGTCGGCTAGTTGGTTAAATAAAATTAGTATTATTTTTTTACTTAGCACTTTGATTTGATAATTCTCTAATAACCGTTTTTTAATAACATTAATCTTATAGAAAATATTTAATGAATTTAGTTTTTCTGTATCTTCAAATATTATTAACAAAAATTTATTCGTCGTATAAGCCACCAATTTTTTGATAAACTAAATCAACACTAATTCTTCAAAACCTTTAAGCGATATTATATATTTATAAGTTCGATATTATTTGTTTTACATTACGCGATTATTATAAAATATAATATGTTATATTAAAAAAAAATATGACCACTATAAATTTGTGAACGTAACCTTTTATCAGAAAATACTTTATCTGTATTTTTATTGCATTATTTATGAGCTCTTAAATTCTATATAGGCTCTTAAAGATAGTACTTCATGACGCAGCAAAAAGCATCTCCGCATATATTGATATAAATTTGTGACACATATATTAATAAAAAAAACAAATTTAGACTGTAAACTGAAAGTTATATGATGTGTAATAAATGCATTTTTTATTTCTAGCTTGAAGCTTTTTAAAATGTTTCTAGAACCTGAATTTTAAAAAAATCAAGCTGAATATAGGTAAAACTTTAAAAAGGTTCTTTAATCATACTCTTGTAAAACTTCTAAATTAAATTTTTAATCGTGTATATAGTATGAGATGCGCATTAAATAAAGTTTTTTACTTTAATAGATAACAAAAAGTTGTAAAATATATAAAATCTCTCGTAAACGGTTTAAAAAATTATGATAACTTTATTCAAACTGTTTTTACAACATATAAATATATTTATAGGTCAATCAAGTCTCTTTTTAGAGAAATTTATGGAACCACAGAAAATATTTCTCAATACTGAAATATTGCTATTATAACATTTGAATATTAAGAAATTATTTTTCAATAAAAAAAATAATCTTGATTAGGATTGTCACCGAATAACGTCAAGTGCACGATCACACTTCGTTACAATGGAATTTTATTGTTTATAAATATTTTTCAATTCAATATTACCAAAAAATAATCGTTTTTGGAAATATTGTTTATTCGATATTCTCTATAAAGAGATTTTATTTCAAAAACATTTCTATTTATCATTGGATGAAAAGAGTAATGAATGACATTCTATTTTAGGTTTTTTTGGTTAATATTTGACTCTCCGGTTAGATGTTAGCATGCGTTTCGGACCGGAGATTGCGAGTTCAATTCTCACATCAGATGAATTTTTAAAAACCATCAAATGCAGAATTAGATCTCCAGTGGGTTGAGCAAGGTATGTCAACGTAAGTGTTGATAATGCAGAGATACACATACTTTAGTTCTGGAGTAGTTATTTTATCATTATTAAGATCCATATGTTTCACTTTGATAGCAAAAATGGTATTAAAAAATATTGTGTCAAAATTTAAAGAAATAAGTTAGTGCTAGTTATATAAAAGTTTTATTAATTCCACCGATAAATCCACACAAGTGACCTCTTTATTCTAATAATCTGACCTAAGCCTGTAGCCGTACCTGTTTTTGGTCATAAAACCAGACTCGCTCGTGCATTATTTTGAAGTTGTCGTGTAAATGTTGCTACGAAGCAAAGTTAATTCATGTAGAACTCGCAACACTAAATAACCGCTTTAAATATTAACCAATTTAGAATCTCCAGTCACATTCCATCGGACGAGCTTATATGGCAACCTACATACAGATTACGTGAAACATTTTCAAATGACTCCTTCCGGGTCAGTGGGTATCAACCAGTGGCGGATTAACCCACGGGCGCATTATGTACTCATCTCAAAACATCGGAATTAAAAGGGCCTCCTAATACTTAACAGATATAAATACGCTTCATTCGTCAATAAGGACTTCTTTTCTATTTTATATAAAATAAAGAAATCTTTAAATGTTTATTATGCTTTAATTTATTACAATAAGAACATTTTTAGCAATATTCAAAATTAATTATATCATTATAAATCTAGCGTGGTTAGTAGCGTGCGCACCTAGCAATCCGAGGAATGCGGGCTCGATTCCCCATCTGTCGTATCCAAAAATGCAGGACTGGATACTCATTGGGTTGAGCAATTGTAAGGCAAACAATTATCGTGAATAATAATCTATCAAGACGCCTTCACATTGTGAAGATCCATATACTACACTTTCAGAGCGGATATCTTCACACTGTGTATATCCATATGCCTCACTGTGGGAACAAACATGGCATAAGAAAAAGAGAACTATAGTTAAAAAGTTTATTAACAATAGTAATATTAAATACGAATATCTTCTTGATTGGTCGACTTTTTTTTCTAAATTAATTGAAAAGTATTATATTCATAATTGTGAATAAAATTATTGATATCATTCAGTTAAGACATTTTTTGATATTTTCTGTTTTTAGCTAAAGTTGAATTAAAAATAACATTCACATACGAAAATATTACTTTTATTATTTTTAGTTATTAGTAACACATCGAGTTAAGATTTTTTAGCACATATCACTTAAAATATTTAAATAGACAGGATTTCTTTTATATTTAATATGCATCAATATCTATTTTAATAATCAAATACTGTGGTAATCGACATAGTGAGTGGCAAACCAATACCAAAACTGAACTATTAAAATCTTTAAAAATACGACCCCTGTATAACTAATAGTTGTATTAATATAACAAAAATAAAAATTATATTTTGGCCGTGGTACTTATTTTTGACAGTTTTTTATGAGGCTTTTATAAAGACCAAATCCGTCACTGTTGCCAACCCTTTATTTTATACAAGCGCTGTGAACTTTCAATTCATAGTGACAAGATTTGGACGCAATCCAACGGCTTGCTTCAGCCATATTACGAACATGGATATTCTTATCTGAAAAATTCAGTTTTGTGACGGTGTTGAATCAATAAAGATCAAATACTTACTTACAAGCACTTATCCCAGAAGCTGCCAAAATCTTAAATGTAAAACGATATGCTTTTGGGTCGTATAAAAAGCGATTGATCTTTCGAGAATCTCATACTTAGCCGTTTATGAAACTGGTGTCACATAAAACTATGCTCGATGATTTTATTTTACAAAAAAATAACAATAAATTCTCATGTAACACTTTCTTTACCAATTTTAAATCGGTAACATAATATATTTTGCTTGTTAGATGAGTGGATAAACTCTCAAATATCGACTTTGTTTAGGCAATAGACAATAACTCTCAGTATTTTTAAAAGTGCTTTTATATTTAGAATAACAATACACACAACTAAGTCCATGTTCTGTCAAAAGGAATCAAGCAGAAAATTTTGAATTATTATTTAAATTCAACCTGAAATTTAAAAGAAGAAAGACCTACCAAATTTTCATTCAGGAAAAGGGAATCAAACCTCATGCACGGCATTACTTTTCTGTGAGGGTTAATTCCTTTTGTCTAAATAGGGTGGATATGTAAATTTGCTTGCCATTTTAGTTCACAGCTCAAATCTTTTAGATGCATCAAAATTAATATAATTCTTATATATTTCAATATTACCCAATATGTAAAGCGATTTCCAGATAACCAATCCTAAAAAAACGAGTATTTTCAATGTTTATATGCATATACTCATACATACTTTGGACTGGATATGGTAAAAAAACAACCAAATAATTATATAAGTATTACACATCATTTTACTGTTCTTTGACAAATGAAAAACTATTTGAGTTGATTGGTATTATTTACACGTCAATCCATGTAGCCATTTTAGTTCTGAAACCAGTGTTTTAAAGTCGCACTTGACATATTATATTAAACAACTTTAATTAATATTTTTGACTGATGGTGCTCGATGGAAATTGATTTTAAATTCTCAATTATTTAAAACTGGTAAACTTCCATATGTGAGATCACTGTTAGCGACTCGGGTTTCGCCTGTCCGCATCTTCAGACCACATTATATGTGGGCAGTGAGCGAACATATAACTTACTACCAATAAATTCTATTGTCACTTAATATGTATAGTAATTAATTGGTAAATATCATTAGTGAATATAATAATGGGAGACAACAATTAGAGATTAGGGATATTTTTGTTGTCTCTGAAAATAAGGCTTTACATTGACAAAGTTCGTTCTAGTTCGATATTCAGAATATAAATTGGACATCTGACTATTTGAAATATCCTACATATTGATAATTTTGTGCACATTACTTTTTATCACTGCTCTAATAGTGCATTGTATGCTACATATTGCACAACATCACATACCTACGAGCGTAGTTTTAAGCATACGATATTAAATTTATTGAGGACGAGATGATGCCGATGGATTATTTACGTCTAAAATAAATAGGTTAATGACATTTAGAAAGATCCGGGAAGGCTGAGTGCAAGTAACTACATATACAGAACTCTGAATTTGTTGTGAAATCAATCATGAATCCAGATGGAATCACAGAGGAAGTACGTAAATAATTATAACAACGGTACGGCTCTGAAGTTGCATCGTACTAAATAAAAGTAAACTCACCATTATATTGTATTTAATAGTCCTAATGTTATACACATATATGATGTAGGTTTAATGGATTACGTATGGTATTAAAAAAATTCAATTTAGTATAATTTGCATAAGCCAAATGTTTAAGCCGACTTAACAATTTTAATTAAAATGGGCTCTATAAAGTTACTTGCTACTTTATGTATTTTAAAATAAAATGAACTATTTCCAAATTCAGTGATCGTAACCCAAACAGCCCTTTACGATAAACTCCTTTTTAGTCCATTTTATACTCTATTGATTATTTTACTAGGCACATATATCTCCAAAACACTTCAAATGTGCGTAATAATAATAAAAAGGCTTTGAGTAAATACTGTGGCGCGGGCTTTTTGCGAAAGCTTATTTGGGCATAACAAAGATTAACAATGGGGTGGGGGTAAAAGGTATGATCATTTATTTATAAAATGGCCACGATAAGGTAGCACTAGCAATATGTTAATTATCATGGCTGTACATTTTATGGAAAGAGCGTTAAAATAAACGTCTATCACGGCATTAAGGAAGACTATAAAAAAACAAATGGATCCGTGAATCCCACGAAACGGTATATTTACACACCGCAGTATCCGTTCAGTGTTTGCTATCCATCATGTTTTTTTAGATTGTTTGAATTGATACAGAAAAAAAAACTTTCTATTTACTAGCATAATTTATTGACGTGTATTGTATAAATATTTAAAGTTATTGAAATATTTATGGATCAACCCACATTGATTATGATTTATTATTTATAAATAGTGAAAAACATAATTCCATTTTTATATCTATATCTATGATGAGACAACATCAATCTTATAAAAATAAAAAAGTGAAACTGATAATTAAATAAAAATCGATCTTTAAGAATTATGTATTTTCTAACCAGCATTGAGTAAATCTTTCTAGAAACTGGTTCTAAAATTATTTTTTATAACTCCTATTTTATAATTAATACAAGGCTCATTTATATTATGATTAGTGTGTATATACATTAAACATTATCGTATTTTATGAAGGTGACTTAATTTTAAATAATTACAAAATAAAACTAATTTTCATAAACTAAGCCTAATCGAAAGTTTTAAAGTGCGAAAGTTGCATATGTTTAAACGTATATTTCAGTGATTAACTAATGTATTATAAGTTAAGCCAATCAATTGCATGGGAAATATAAAAACTTATAATAGACAAGAAATAATACAATATCTTAAGAGTACTGATACTGATACTGAATTGACACTGTGGTGTGTGAATCTACCTGCGATGGGATAGTAAGCATTCGGTGTTTGGAATATGAAACGCATTATTTTTTATTACCGTTTGAATTCTTCACGATAAGAGTATATACTACATGCGCTCAATTATTACGTTGTCATGTTTTTTTGTGAGAGAATCCAAACATTGATTTTATGATTCTCTTGGGATACGACAAAAGCTTCGAGGATCTGAAAAGACTTATCCCGTTCCGTGCGTTCGCCCCTCGTTAAATTTTTGATTGATCTTTTGACGTGATGGAGTTTTTTCACGTAAACAGTCAATTTTTTCGATATTTTAATGCGATATTACCAAAACTACAGACGTCAGATAAAACTAATGCTTAAAAGCTTTTCGTAATAAATATTGACGTTTTTTATAAAATACTTTAAAGTTAACTTGATAGAATAGTAACAAAATTTATAATAGTTTTTTTACGTATTGATAAATAAATACAATAATAGAAAAAAAACTTAAGCTGATAACTATGTTTTTAAGGCTTTTAAAAATCACTTAAACTCCAAGAGTAAGTAAGACATTATAGAGGTGAATAGTTTTATATTTTTTTTACAAGTTTGACTAGTTTTTTCATTAGTTTATTCAATACTCTGTATAAATATCATCAAATTAAAATAAAAATTGCATATTCTATATTATAAGATTGTATACAATAAATTTAATATCAGCGAGGCATATATGAAATAAAATTCAAGCACAATCTCTCGATTTTAAAGTTTAAAGTTAATAACTTAAAAGTATTCGTGTTACTGGAATTACGTGATTTAGGCATACGTGAAAACCTTCAGAACGTTTTAATTAACGTAACTCATGTACTAGGTGCTCTCGATAAGTATTCTTATCAGCTGATAACATGAAAAATGATTAACACAAAAACGTTCTTACAATATTCGATATGAATCGTTTTTGTATTCTTCAAGGATTAAATGATAAAAAAAAACAATATTATCTTAATACCGAGTAAAAATAATTGCCTAGCCCTTCCTAGAGCAAGCAATTTGCAGTTGCTATCAGGTATAAATAAATCAGGGTTAAATACTTAGTATTATGTAATATTATGTCAAATTAATTGAACGGTCAAATGAGAAGTAATCATATTGATAGAACAATCGGCCAAGAAGATAAATATTGACATGGTGGAGATCATAATGTTCTAATATATACAATTTTTATTTGTCTTGTATGCCTTTTATTACATAGTATCCTAAAATAACATTAAAATCTCCGAAACCAAATTTCGCATTCGTAATTATGACCATGTTTCAAATTCACAAACTTCTGTATTAAATCAGTGTTATAAGAGCCTTGTACTGACCCAAAGCCGCATTGTGTTTCGGTCTTTAAATAAAACAAACATACAGAGTTCAAGTAATATTATTCAATGGCTAATAAATATTGAAAACAGGCGAATAACCCTCTGCAGCCAAAGGAACCGTAATGAATCACGATATATTAACCCTAAAAAGGCAGCATCTTCTAATAAAGTGATACGCTTCGCTACAGCATTATCATCTCGAGGAGGTTTCAATTGAGCCCACACCCCCTCCCACGTGAACCTACTTATTTGTAATTAACCCTTGGCTGTACGTGCCGTTTTCAGGCCTTTGAACAACAGAATACAGGTCAGTATATGTTAACTCCACGATGTTAACTTATGTAAAACATTTGATACTCAATTGAAGGTTATTGATTTCTCTATTTAAACAAAAAAACATTTTGTGTAAGCTTTTCTGGTAACTCATTTTTTTCTTAATTGTATTTTAAGTACCTTCTTTCACAGATTTGTCTTTCTTCGCATCTTATAGATTATTTCAAAATATAACGATGACCGAAAATAACTAAACTTTTTGAGTGTGTAATAATTATTGCATCTTAATAAAAGAAAAACTGTGATTGTAGCATTTGAAGTCACAGCCTTCGACCCCAAAACACGCACACTAACCTCTTGACCACTGAGAAGTAATTTAGAAATCTTAGAGAGATGTTGAGGGTAATTTTTCAGAAAGAGTATAGTAAAAAATATACATCTAATTTGAAAATAAATTGCATAGATACGTGTAAATATTATCACTCGTGCTTTTTAAGTTCAATTGAACTTTATCAATAATATCTTCGTTTTCAGTGACCGAGTCCGCGAGCACATGCGCATTGGCTCTGTAGGTTACGTGTTCAAAATACTTGACTGAATGCCGAATGGTTAAGCGACTGGCTGACAATTATTTTTCATAAAAAAGTAACCTGTTAACATAACTCATAAGTGCTCACACTGTGGAGATGACCCAATTGCTGAACATTCGAATAAGACTGTTAAGAATTGGTTTTAGAGAGGGAAAATGTTAATATAGACCTTGTAAATTTCGTAAAACCCTTGAATGTATTAAATATGTATTAATTAATTGAATAAATACACAATTTTCTTAAATAAATCAAAAAAAGAAAATTTAAAACTTACATCAACGATGGAGTCACAAGCAAACACGTCGATTTCCATAACAAAATACTTAAAATGAGTCGCTTATATTGCATTAATATTAAACATATTTCGGGAGTCAGGTGGCAGAAAGACCCATCTGTAGGTTTTCTAAGTTTTAAAAGTTTGTAAATAAATCAATCTCCAATATGTCAAATCGATAAATCTGTCAGTGCACTACAAACCGAGTAACAAGGGAACCATTTGAAAATTATTGAATTTTTAATATTGCAAAAACATCACATCATTTTTCCTCAAAATAGTTTTTTACGATAAACCAAAATATATACAACTAAATACACGTTCTAACAAGGTTATGTAGTCCGCAAATCTCGAATTAGTATCTTAATTCAGCATTGAAGGATGAAAACAGGATAGTCTGTGAAATTTCCTACCATGAAAAAAGCCCATATCATATCATTTTCTACGATATCATTTTTACTGGTTTTTCTGAAATTTCGATTAATAAAGATTAAATAAATAAAACATCTGTTTTAGTCTTCGTGCACATCAATGTTGGGTCCATTTAAAACTTTCATTTTATATCAAAATCATTAAAAAAAAATTTGTGCCTTCTGTAAAATTTGTTCTGTGTAGGTTACATCCTTTTTTACTTTGTACATTCAATTAAAATTAATTCAATTTAATCTTTTAAATAATATTGAACACTCATATATATATCGGAACAAGTAAGTGTCGATTTGTTGTTTTTTTTTTGTTTTGCTAAAAATATACTTTAGCGAAAACAAGTTGTAAAATTTTCTATTCATACAAAATATGCTTTCTTATTATATCAGGTCTCATATTATCCGCTGGCCAATAATAGAGCTCGAAAATATTGTAGTGATGGGAAACTAGCACGCATGTTATTTTGCGACACGCGATTGACAAAGGCCTAGTTTAAGATAAACACATGCCATACGAAATATCGCCGTATCGTGAAGGATTCTATTCTACGTACCCGAAATACTTTTTTTAGTATGAATAAACTTATTAATTTAACCTATTTTTTAACAAAATATAAGCAGCACTAAGACATGTATATGACAGACTATTTTTCACTGGAGTCGCTTACCAGACAATTGCTCAACCCAATGTGTTAACATAACATGTTTAAGAATATAAATAATTTTATAGTATATATACTTCGATATATGTTGGTTAAAATTTAACAGAACGTATAAAAACTATTGACAGTCTTTACTAGGTTAAATATTAAATAAAAAATAAAACATATCACTCGTTATTAAATAAATATTTGTTTGTATTTTTGTATAATTTTTATTTCACTGTTAATATTAAATTTGAATTCATCCAAGAGCTTTTTTTAATTATGCTGTATCTTTTGTTCTGTGCTATTTGAGGTATTGTGTTATCGAGAGTTATGTGTAAACTAAAATTCATCTAATTTCGTTATCGTGATATTATTATGTTGTTATGTGCTTTGAATTTTCATATTTGAATTGTTTTGATACCCAGTTTTATTATTCTTCACATTGATGGATTTTTGTTGTTTTTAATGGTTTTTTAGTGTCTAGGAGAGCGGTTTCATACCTGTAAGGCGCTTTTTTCTGGGGTGTCGCGGACTATTGTTATGGGAGGCACCAAAATACTTACAAATAAGGCGATACTCAATAAATAGCAATGGATTGCTATTAATTATAATCCTCAGATACAGATTTTATTTTACACTACTTAATAAACATAGTATACATACTTAATCCGCACTTAATGTCTGAATGAATTTTAATACGAATGAAGACTTGGAAGCTTTATAAAGTTCACTATTATCGCGAAGCTTAATTTTTTACAGAATTTTTATCAAAAATCAAGTTATAATTTTTATAAACTTTGATTTAATTTATAACAACAAGATAATTGATTATTATACATCAAAGTTACTTTCGCGTGAATAGTTTCTTGTGAAAGATATTTTTAACTAAGTAATTTTTTAAACATTATTTTTTGATTGTGTATCCCGTAAATCTTTCATAATTGTATTATATTTCAAGTATTGATCTCATATACCAGTTTTTACTCTCATATCGGTATTTATATCATAATACTGTCTACAAAATATCTACTTTCATATCCGCCATACATGTGGCAACTTTTACGTGTCGATATTCAAGTAATTGTAATTAATATTATCGCTCATACAATTCACAAATGGCTCACCATCACGACATTGGCATGTGGCTGCTGATATTAAATTGTCAATTAATATAACAGACGTACTTATATCTTGATATATACACAATATGTCACGTCCACTCTGAATATACAGCGTGTGGGACTCACAGTTTGATAAATTATTTTGACATATTATTTTTCAATATGATCATTTTTATATAATCTCATATATATCTACATATCGGGCATTAAGTTTTGCGGTTTTTATAAATCTTTATATACAATATTTGAACTTCAGAACCATCACACATACTATCAATTTGGTGTTGTACATATATTACTAGGAAAAATATGATTTAAGTTAGCACATTAATTGATAAAGTTTTCATGCTAAATAATGCTACAGTTTTATACCATGTTCGCTCTTAAGTGGAGCAGTGCGAAGATATTCACTCCAAAAGTAGAATATATGGATCTCCGCAATATGAAGATGAATTGACAAATTAATTTTCATGAGAATTGTTTATCAAACAATTGCTCAACCTAATGGGCATCCAGTCCTGCATTTTTAGATTTTTAAAATCCGACAGATGAGGAATCAAACCCGCATTCCTCGGATTGCTAGGTGCGCACGCTATCAACTACTCTAACCGGGGAGACTGCATACTCCATGCTACATACCCTATCAAATATATCAAATTAAAAAGAAAATGTTTTTTTAGAACTGGCTTAAATAGACAAAAAAAATATATTCAGCTCGGATATCTTTGAGATATAAATAGTACAAGCAATGCTTTATAGTTTTGTCTCTTCAGTAGTCTAGAAATTAACTTGCGCGCTTTACATCCGAAAAATGAGAGTTCGATTTCCACATCTATAGGATTTAAAAGATCTAAAAATGCAAAAATAGATAATCATTGGGTATATAAATTTATTGTCTGACAACCAATTATCGTGAGAAAATAATCTATCAAGACATGTCTTCACAATGCAGATATCCATATATTCTACTTTCGAAGCAGAGATCTTCACACTGTGAAGATCCATATGCTCCCCTTTCGGAACGGATATGATAAAAATATTTAAAAAACAGTGCTCTTTTATTTAAGAATGTAAACTACGCTGCATATAGTGCCATGAGCAAAAACAAAAAAAAATTCTCACGATTCGGCATTAGACAAAATTTCCAGCTGACAAATATTTGTAATTCTACCGAAATTCTGCAAGTATTAAATCTATTTTGAGCAGAGCAGGCTATGCAGGCTTTTGTTATAGTAATCCTAGGGACGTGCATATTATAGATAAGATGAAACATTGTTTCTTGCTCGCCTTGACGCACAAGACAAGCAAACGCGCCATTTCCCAAGATTCATAACAACATTTACCCGTAAATGAATTCTAAAAAAAAAATTACTCGTAAATGAATTCGTCTAACTGGCAGGTTCCGTGAGTTATGGTTGGTTGTTTGTCGTCAGAAAATGTATCCCTAGGGTGTACCCACTAGAATACATTGGAGTTTTCCACCCGATCGTATACTGAAAACCATTTCTGAAATATGCATAAAAATACTATTTCTGCACGTTTCAGTAGATGTGATGTTATACCATCGCGTATTTTACTGTTCACGAAAATTTCAGATATAAAAGATAAAAGAAACACATAGCCAATGAGAACGATCGGACTCTCGGAACTGAATTTAAATTGATTTATTTACTAAGTCACGAATTTGTAATTTGTTTTAGTTGTTTGTGTCAACATACAATAATATTTTTTTTAAAAAAGAAGAACAAATAAAAAAAAACCACTCAATGAACATAAAATAAATGAGTATCTATTCGAGTACTCGCGTGTTCAAAGTTACAGCAACTAAATTGCCAAACTATAAACTTAATAGGAATTCAATAATAAAATAAATAATTTTGTTTGTTTTATAAAACAAAAAACATTGCGCTTTAAGCATGGATTCAATTCTTTTTTATCGATATCGATTTCAAATTAAATAAATAATTATACGAGGCTTGACCACAAAGTAAGTTTCCGTGGGGCTATTTTCAGAAACAAAACATAATTTCATGAAAATATTTGTTGCAACAGATACGGCAAGTTTCCGGGTATTTTTCAACATATTTTCCACCGGAATTGAGACATTTTTATACCGTGGGACCAAGTTTCCATGACCAAGTTGAATACTTGTGTCCTAGAAGTCTCCCGCCTGGGATTGGAACAAATGTGTGACAGCCATATTCGCCTCTCCTTCCTTGTCAAAACGCTGACGCTATTTGGACAAGAATTTCTCCAGATGTAGAAAAATATTGTAATCACCAGAAGGGCGGTTTGAGCTGTAGAATGGATGATTAAACACCTCCCAGCTGCGGTAGACTTCCTGTCCGTTGAACCGTGCGCGGTCTAGCGTTATCGTGCTGAAAATATTGTCTACATAGCGACGCACTATCTGCTTGCTCATGAAGTTAGGCCCATAGACCCGGCACAGCTATCTGTGCATTCATAAATTGTATCATACTACACAGTCGGCATAAGCTTGAATAAGAGCCTCCATCGTCAAGAGATGTAACGATTCTATTGTAATAATGTGGGAAATACAGTTTCTATATATGATATGCTATGTCATCGCTCTATTACAATTCTCTGTAACTGCTGGGCTTCGGCATAGAAGTGTGCCGTGAGACGATGCTAGGTGTCCTCCAATATCATAAAATCATAAGAAATGCCAACTTAGGAGCGGCATTTCTTTCTTTTTCTCTTGCAGTGTGCCACAAAATTAAAAAAAAAACGTGTACCGTGAAAGCAAAAAAGGTTACAGAGCACTGCTCTATCAGACACACACGCTTCCCACAGTATAAGGTTAGCTAGCTGTGGGACGAGTTGGAAACTTACTTTCAGCAAAACATCCATTGTTAATCATTTATATATTATAAGTCTAATTACGCAACAAACAACCTATTTACTATATCTATGACCAAAAACTGACAGCACGTACCATACATTTGTTAAAATGTTCAGGAAGACCAAAATACTTCTTAAAAAATTGGGTCAACAAAGAAAATGAAACATTATTTTAAAACTTTTGGGTTTTAGTGTGTTAATCAGTCAATTATTCTTATAATAATTGCTGGTAAAACATTAAATAATCAGCTATTGTATGTAGTAATTTATCACATTAACGCTTCCGCACATTACGTTTTGGACAACATCCGCACTCAAAATGATTAACTGCTATGTTACAACAGCGATACTATTAACTTTCTTTATAATGAGATGAGGAAATAATAATTATTATCATAGCGTGTTTGAGTAATTACAACATATTAAAAAATATCCTATCCGTGTCATTGACAATTAAAAACGTAGTTATTTTTATCAACAGTTAAAATTTAATAACGTGTCATTAATTAAACAAATACATTGCATGATACATCACAACAAGAGCTTTTAATATTTATTTTTATTGAGATAGTGATACGGATGAATAATGAATTTGTACAAATCTTGTTCTTTTTCTATTTTTATCATGTTCACATTTAAAGTGAATTTATACAATGTGAAGATATTTACTCCGAAAGTATATGGATCACCACAATTTAAAGACTTGAGGGATTATTTTTCACGAGAATTTTCTGTCAAATAATTGACCAATTCATCGGGCGTCCAGTCTCGCATTTTTGGATTTTTTAAAGTCCGGCGGATATGTTAATCAACGAGGTATGTACGCTAACCTCTAGAATACGGTAGTACTAGATTTCTATTGAGATAAAAAATATCCCCTGTTGAGATGATCTTCGCGTATTGCTATCATTAGCCTGGAAATTCCTGAACACAAAGCCTGAAATAAGGCTTGCTTAAAATAATTACAATACTTCTACTAACTCATTGACTTACGATCTGGTCTTAATCAGGCGTATCCCGGAGCTCTGATATTGAGGAGCAATCTACTTTATTTGACGGGAATGTCCGGGGAGTAAATATAAATTATCTAAGACTTAGGTTGCCACGCACTTAAGTGTGCTGAAGTTAAAAGAAAT
>JAGVSQ010006259.1:0-16605 GCA_022683975.1 Rhyacophila evoluta
ATAGTTACTAATTTAATACTATAAATAGTAAGTTACAATAGGATTTATTGGTAGTCTGTTATATGTTCGCTCACTGCCCACATATAATGTGAAGATGCCGAAAGGCGAAACCCGGGTCGCTAACAGTGGTCCCACATATGGAAGTTTACCAGTTTTAAATAATTTAGAATTTCAAACTCTCTGTTATATTCGTGTCCTAATTACTTTAAACAAATAAAATATAATCTTTTTAACACGTAATAAAATGAATAAATAAATAATAATAAGATTTTTTTCACTTTCCTGTAAATTTTCAATTTTGTCACGTCGCAAGTTTTAACAAACAGCTCAACGCAACAAATGATCTTCGGCTACCTCGGGACGGATATGATAAAAAGATTCTAGTTTTGTTTTATATACGTATATGTATTTCATTCATATAAGAGAAACTGTATCCAATCTTACAACTTTAATATGTATATGTAATTATTATTTGTCAATTATTTGGTAATGCTTACACTAAGGCTGTTAATAGACTTTCCCTATGTGCAAGTTAAAATAGTACGTTATTTATAAACTCGACCGGTTAAATCCGTAGATGCACATTTCGAGTTGATTTCTAACCATAACTAATTAATACTATACAATTGAATCGAGATATATAACATTGTGATATTACTATCAAAACTATTAAAATTTTAAGCAAGTGTCAGTTGATAGTACATAATATACCAGACACTTTCTTACTTACAAAAAGACTACTAAAGTAAATTTAGCATAGTGTAATTTTAAGGAGAATATTATAGATGAGCGTTAAAAAATCGGGAGGTATTTGACTAAAATTGGTTACTAAAACCATCGAAAAATATGGCCACCTGTCCACAATAAAAAAATTGGAACCCAATAGGCCGTTTGCGTCACATCACTTCTGTGAGAATTTCCGGTTTTTTACATGTATCTATTTAGTACTAAAGAAACAGCTGCTCGCTTTGTTACTATTTATTTATGTATTATATATACAACACACATCATCTAGTCGCATAATGTTATATTTTCTACTGCAACGATTAGAGAACGCTATATTTCATCAAATTCGTGATACTACTTTTAATTTTTTTTATATACAATGTTCACTCCCAACGTGGACCATATTGATCTACACACTGTGAAAATATCTACTCCGAAAGAGGATTATATAGATCTTCACAACGTGAAGACGTCTTGACAGATTATTTTTCTCGAGAATTGTGCCGGACAATTACTTAACCCAATGGGCTTCCAATACTACATTTTCGAATCGACAGATGGGGAATCAACCGAATTGCTAGGCGCAACACGCTACCAACTATGCTACGAGGGAGACAAACATAATATTTACATATAACATACATAATTACATGTTTTTGGCCGATTCCTCTTCGGTATTTAAGGTGTGCTCACTCAGCGTGTGCTTCTCCATATCTATATGTCTTCAGACTAGCATCTTTCAATTGTTCAACTCTAAGTACCTGTGGGATTTCAGTAGATGATATTCAATAACCTGGCCATCGAGAATCAGGAAAATTTATTACTCAGGTCAGTCAGTTGGAGATATATATTCACCTGTGGACGGAATCGATGTTGCTTATTGAAATATATATCATACATCAGTATATTAAAGAAATTGTGTTAAACATCATGAATAATTATCACATTACTTTGATAGTGGAAATATTTCGGAATGCAGTATTTATGGTAAATACACAAATGTTAATTTACAGTCTGTTTATTGTTGTGATCGATAAAATATGATTATGTATTCTAATGAACCCGGAAAATCACGCGTTATGTCACGTACGGTAAGGTGATTTTAAAATTCATTCATTTTCAAGATTTACGATAGTACGTTTAGTGAATTGCTTATTAATTGAAGAATTCATTGACTGTTGGTAAATAATTACGCGTGTTTACTACAGAAGCACGGCTATAAATTCTAGATACGTAGGCGCCATTGCCAATAAGTTGTACATTCATATGATATTATACGCAGGAAATACATATTAATAATCGGATATACGAAGATATATATGTATAATTGCATCTTAGATTTAAATGTATAATAATCAGAGTCTCATCAAGAGAGTCAATCTCAAGTCAGAGAATATAATTATTATCTACCATCGTCGTGATTTCCATTTCCAGACAACAAATCGTTGGATTATTTGCTCGAGACTAAACACTAGAAGCCGTTGTATCTTGCTCGTTTCTTATTCTCGCATAAATATGAATTTTCGGTTATGGATTACCTCTTCAACAGCAAATATTTATGGATGTCGTTTGATATGAGAGCGTTTTTATCGATTTTTAAATTTAAAATACATGTCTGTTGTCGAGAACTACCCCCTACACAATTGAAAGGCTGTCATTCTGCTCCACATACCACGGAATACTTACAAATAAGCGGCATGAACACAAGTAAAAGGAATCCATCTGAATTTTCTTCTACGTGGTTATATATTATACATCGCATAAGATTTTTGTTGTTTCTCTATCGATTGATCTGTGTCATTTCCGTTATATGCCCAGCATGCACATAATTAAGTAGTATTCTTACTTCTTCTTCCATATCCGCTTCCTAAGTGGAGCATATAGACACCACGTGCCGCCTCCAAGAAACCCTGTTGGCCGCCAGTGTTCATGCGTCCTCCAGGTCATACTTGCATCCCGTAAGCATCTAGCAACCTTCCGGGACGCCAATAACCGATTGGCTTGAAGAATAAGCGGGTCAGGTTCGTTCGGTGGTCCGTTCTCTTATCTTCTCATTTGGAACGGAGTCATACCACCGTATCCCTATAATCCGTCGCAGGCACCTGTTCTCAAAGCTTAAAATACGAAATTATTACACACAATATGTATTTCTGAATAACTCTAGCAGTTAGGTAAGACTATAAGTATCGTATTCTCTGATATAGTAATTATTAAGTTAAAATTTTCGTGGCTTATAAGAAACGGTTTACGATTTCTCGTTTTATTTCAATGGCAGATGATTTTACGGGACATGTCATAAATACACTGATTTTATGTAGGCATAACCGTGTGCTCATGTGCTACTTTTTGAGGTTACTGTTTTTTTTAACTGATAACATTGAAGATGCATTATTGTGGGACACTCAAGTATTTATATAACCTCAATCATTTACGTTTCAACCATGAATTTTTTAACTTGTCAATGTTTTTTGATCTTAAAAATGCTCACCCACTACTTCTACTATGAAGGTTCATACCAATTTTATTTAAATATACACATATTTGTACATATGCATTTATTTTGTTTTATTATATTAGGTTTAAAAATTATGATAAAATAACCTCTCTCTTCAGTGTTGGGATTCAAACGACTTGCTCTCTTAAAGCGAATCACTGCCTAAAATGTATCAAGTCTACACGTAGCTAGGCCATAATATTTGTGATGATATTGCGGTTTAGACGTCGTAAAAAAATCTCGTTTTGTTTTTTTTTTATATTAGGGCATCATTCATTGGGTATGAATTTGATCCAAGTTTAATTAAACATAGTAGTATATTAAAAATATTAAATGCATCATTCGGATATTTGTCATTTTTAATCGCTTCATATAAAATCCAACATGATTATCCTAAGTTTTCCTCCTCCACCGAGGTGATCTTAGTCAGCTAGGTAGATAAAAGTAACCTAAAATGGGATGTTTTCCATTTTTTACAAAATAACTCAAAAATAGCGCATCAAATCAAAATGTTCCATTGCGCAAATTATAGAACGTAAAATTATGAATAAAATGAGTACCAACATGATCTATTTTGGTGCAGTGGTAAGGATACCAGTTCAGTTCAAAGTTATAAGAACTCTTCATCATCCTTAGTTCATTTAGATCGTCTTATTTGTCACTCAACTGAATAATCTGTTCATCTGATGTGTCTATGTAATGTTTTAACTTTGGCTCAAAATTATTAGCTAAACTTTTTTGTGCTTCCTGTAAAATTTGTTATATGTGTGTTACGTCCTTTTTCCTACCCACAGTTGATATTGTACTTCTTCAAATACACGACAGCTTATTAAAAATGTATATAATTCATACTTTTTAATATGTTCATTAACAGATAATCATCTATTTATATTAGTTTAAAATACTCAAAGTAAATACTCCGATAAATCACACGTTGAACCCAGTATAAAAATAAATTTTATTTCTTCACAAAAAATAATAATTATATTCATTTCTAAATTTGCTCAATTATTATTGATAAATCCTACGAAATAAAACCATTTTAAATCAGAGGTTAGAGGCCAAAAGTCTCCCGGCAACAAATTTTAATGTACCAAATTATATTTCAATCAAAACCATAATCATTCTATTATTATTAATTATATGTGTATTATAATTATGGACTTTTGAATTACATTAAAATCGTAATTACATTGGATCTAATTGTGTTTCTGTCAACTGATATTACATACCCGAGTACTCGAGATCCATCACACCGAAGGTTTTCATTAATAATTTATTATTAACATCATTCTTGTATTTCATTTATCTTGTGCGTAACTATTTGGAGTCAATCCGATCGCTATAATTTCGTGAATACAAGACATGTATTCTGAGCGTGTGATGAGTTAACATTTAACATAACACTTAGTTGGATATACTGTTAAATTTATTATTTATTAGGTAACCTCAATAGATCAAATAAAATGAGATATTTTTATTTCCAACCGAGTCCTGTTCTAATAGCTGTTAGTTAAGTTGCATATCGATTTTGGAAAGGAAAAATGACAAAATACGTTTATTTGATGATTTTCGGCCAAAGTCGAAACATTACATAGACACGAATTGGAAGTGCATGAAGACTAAACTGGCGTTTTATTTACTCAATATGATACTAACTTAATAAGTTATTTAATAAAAACAAAATAAAAATGATTGATTAAGTTCTTTTTTCTGGTCGCAAATTTCGCGGGTTATTTTTTTTTTCAAACTTTGTGTCTGATTTTGATACTGATTCGGTATTTTCAGCGTATATTATTTTGATAGAACGCGTATTAAGTTGTATACATTGTAATAAAAGCTAGTTTCAAAAATTGAGGGTTAAGTCCTTTTTTCTTTTATTGATATTCATAAATGTACTAGGAAATGATTTGCATGAAAAGTTACAGTAAACTAACACTAGGTGAGCTTATGTTAGGTTTTGGGTAGGGATACGTTTAAAAAATGTAGTGAATTTAATAGCTCTGTTATAGGCTGTTTATCCAACAAAACTTTACGTAATATCAAATATAATACACTGTCTCTCCGGTAATCGAGACGTTAGTGTGCGGGCTTTGGAGGTTGAGATTGGGGGTTCGATTTCTTGCGTCTGTTAGATTTTTAAAAAATTGAAAAATGCAAGGCTGACAATCAATTATCGTCGATATAAGCCTTTGCATTGGCGGATATCCACGGAGTTATTTTTTTAAGTGGTCATCTTAACATTGTTAAGCTCCATAATATTGTGTTCAGTTAAAGATTTTGGTTTTAATTCCTAATACTGAATTATTTATATTATTTGTTAGACGTTATTATGTTTAATGTTTTATTTAAACGTTTATTTATTTAATATCCTCCTACATTAGTATAACAATTAGTCATTATTTTAATGGTTTCGAGTTAAGAATAATTATGAATCCGGTTTCCAGTAATTGTTTGGTATTTAATAATTACAAACATCTGCTGCAGTTTCTGGTTTATATCATTAATACTAAACGAATATGTATTTGCAAAAACATCGTTTGTTTAGAGTGATTCACGCTAATGTTTTGGTAAATTCAAACAAAACTCGCGGACAACTCAACATCAATTATAACTTATAACAAAGTAACGTTGATTGAAGATTGCAAGATGCAGTAAATTACAATCTGGGCATCGTTAAGATATTCTGGCGAAATAAAAACATAATCACCGTCTCTGACTAAAGCGTAATTTTATTTAAAATACATTGACAGGCAAAACTAATAAGAGAAGAAGAAGAAGACCTTGCAGATGTATTTTGCCTTAAATCATCGAATGAGAACTTTTGTTCTAATAAAATATACGATATTAGGAACACCACAGGAATCAAAATCAGCTCTTTTCTAGTACTAATTATTCCCGTTTCCATCATGCTTTATGGCAGGTACAACTAGCAAGCGCGGGTTATAAAACAATACCTTGTACACCACACAGTACAGACTGTACAATGAGCACTCTTTATTGCCGCCATTATTGCATCAGATATGATTTTTAACGCTCATACAAATTGCATGTAGACAATTCATTCTGAGAGAAATGTTCTGTAACATTTGTGTAGCGTGATAAGCGAAGTATTGTTTTGTGACGAGCGAAAGGTGTATTATTTAAAAATAGTTGGCTTGTTCAATTTTAGTGCAGTTGATATAAAATATTCTTAATAAAAAATAAATAAAATTGAAAAGATTATTGGTATACAATGGTATGCGAACTGGGAGGACTTCATGTCACACTTTTTAAGCACTACAATCCTTCATTGGTATCAATTCAACTAGTATCATAAAATCAATCGAGTTGGATATGCCGATTTGTAAAAAATTCTCTTTTATTTCCAACCAATGAACCAAATAAACTGAAAAGTTGTTCCAAATTTGTAAGAATGTGTGTAACATTAACACATGCGGCAACTCCCATTTTGGAATCAAAGGAACACTTGAGAACAAATTTGAACACATAGGATTGATTTATGTGGAGTCTTATGTATTTTTAGCATTATATAAAATAGCCGTTCGTTTCTTTACAAAATATAATAATTATCGAAAGATTATAAAGAAATTTTTTCAATAATGAAATCAACCTTTTTTTTAAAATGTTTATGTATTTCTTTATTGCCTAAAAATAAAATATATCGTTGTAAAGGACTTGCATTTATCATTGATAGAGCTATCTAGTATTTATATTAAAAGAAATTTTAACATTCTATTCAAAAATAAAAGAATTGGTTTAAAATTAATGCGACAAGGCACACGGACGTACATGTGCGACCATACTCCTCAACGAATAAAGCCGATTGAAAATTAGGCATTTTAGTAGGATATATCATTTTAGACATTTAAAAATGATCCGGATGAAAGTTCATCTTCATTCAATAATATCGCGATAAGCTAGGTTAGACAATTTTTACTGTGACAATACTAATTTAAATGTCAAATGTCGTCTAAAATAAGCAAGGCACAACAAACTAAATAGAAACAACGCAGAAAAAACGTAAATATAAACATCAGAATATTGCAATTGCGTTGCGAATTTAAAATGGACCCAAATAACTAAATTATGTGGGGCAAAATACTCAATCGCATTAATATTTTTTTAAATGTTTTCCTTGCCAAAAATGTATCCTTGAACCGTTTATTTATTTTTTCTATGGTGGCTATCTGGTTCGTGACCCCACGAAGGGGTCACTGGTTGTCAGAGTCCTTCGAACATCTCTGGTTTTGTTTCTTCCTTCTAGTTTATTGAACCTCTACTTGCACACTATATATTGTAATAAATACATTGTAAAATTATTTGATTGCAAACATACGAGCTAATTTTATATTTAGTTGTAAATTGAAGACAATATACACTTAACAAGTAAGTAACTTACTTTCCCAAATAGTCTGGTTTCAATTCAGCATATCTAGTTACATTTTTTTAGTCTATTATTGCAATTTGGGCGTATTCAGAATATTTATACGTATTGTTAATATGTGTTTTGCATAATAATCAGTGATCGTTGACGTTCTGACGCTGGAGCATATGGATTTTCATGATGTTTATATAGCATCTATCCTGAGAGTTAGTTTTGGAAATATTTGTATCAATGTTTCTCAATCTGGTCCCGAAAAGCACAGATCCCTTCAGGGGAGGTACAAATCAAAAATTAATTTACCACACGTCAGAAAAAAGTCTTGTTCCATATATTACAAATAAATCTCGATCAAATGTATTTTTTTAACTCAAAAGAAGCCTAAGATTCTAAAAAAGGTTAAGTACTCCTGATTTGAATAATGTATTTTTTTGTCACTAGAGAGATTTACACGTGTTATAAATAGTAATAAAATTCAACTCAAGAATGATTTTTCCTCGAAGCATTAATAAAACGAATATTAATAGTTTTATTTCGATTGTAATGATGTGAAATATATTAATTATTTCTTATCAGTCATTTTTAGTTAGTGTTTTCGTACTTCTACATCGTTTGTAAACACAAATTTCAAATGTACATTAGCTGAAAATTACTCTCCATCAAGCACTATTAGTGTATTTATTTAGTAATCATTTGTTTACCATATCGATGGCTTAATCTCCTAATTATCCAACTCCTTTGGGTAAATTGTTCAGGAGGAAGAAAAAACTGAATGTGTGAATGTGCATGTTACTGCATGGAGTTAGCTGGCATTTGTGGCGTAATTTTACGTTTTTTTTTTGTAAATTTTGTGCGTTCTGTGTGCGATATAAAAATTTAAGTGGAATAAAATGGCACAAAAATCGTTCTTTTGGCCATGGGTGGAATTAGCTGGTTTGCAGATTAACTCATCCATATTCACACTGAAATCTCCACAGAGTAAATATTTTTTTTTACGAGAATTAGCCTCAGTCTATTGCTCGTCATTTGGGATTTGAGTCTGATTGGAATAGCCAAGCTCTTGCACTTAGTCATATTTAAATTATTTACCCGATACTTTCATCTGTCGAGATGTTATTTGTTTTTCGTGTCGTCAGTTTATAAACTGGTCTTACCAGATCAAACATTACACAGTTATCAAGTTGATAATTTAATATTATAATCACTTGCTTATAATGGATAGCATCTCTATAGAGTGCCGGTAGAATAAATATATCGTTACAAATTTACCGCTAGTAGTAATGGAATATCTTTATGGGATTTCTTTACTGTTAGCTTGGAAAAGGGAAAGCTGACTGGAGTCACGACTGAGATCAGTTGGCAACGGAGGTTTTTTTCGTGTAGCCAATTTCTACCGAACCAATAAATTTATAACTGTTTGCATTTCGTGTCGGTTAGATCGTAAAATTATTTTGCAGCTAAATGACTTCCGATTTTAGAGTAAAAACTGTAATAAATTTGAATTAAATTTCGATTATGATAGCAACGGCGGTATAATAATGTTGCCTGATGCAAAAATATTTTTTTAACCTCGCTTATTTTATCGCGATGGAAATTCGTAGTCTAAGTTTCAATTCAAATAAATTTTTTAAAAATCTCGTATTTTAATTATAGCCGAAGAATGTGATTGTTTGAAGTATTGTTATAAGTTACATTATACTTTTTTACTGAAATTGGCTTGAAAAGCGATTCATGTTTCAGATATCTAAAACCATTTTCGGGTTTTATCATGGCCAAAATGCTGATTGATGTCACTGACATTACAGAGACTATTATATATAAACGAGGGCTATACATGCTATGACACGTAATGCCGTGTGTTCGAGAGAGAGAGACAGAGATAGGGTAGCAGCTACCACCAGTATCGTGCTATATTATAAATAGTCATCTACATCGGACTGTATAAATATCATATATGTAAAGACCATAAGTATTAATGATATCTGTGCTATTGGTGACAGCGATATAATGAAAAAGTCTGGTATTTTATTAAATTATAATACTATTGTCACCGTTTATTATAGAGGTCTAATGATCACCAATATCTGCTTATGAATGTACTATATAACGTGTAGAATATCTACATATATAATTATATTACTCGAAAAAATTATTAATGCGCAGTTTTGGGTGAATTTAAAATAAATTCCCATCGTTTTTATTATATTTGCTCGTTATCAGAGTGTCTCAAGAAATATTCTTGTGAGCAAAAAAAAAAACAACAATATTTTAATGTTTTACATTAAAAAGGTGAAACTTATGACAGCTTTAATCTTGTAATTTATTATAACATACAAGATGCAAAATGGAGTTTGTTTTTTTCTCGTTTCAAAATAAAAATATTCCTATGAGAATAATTACAATGGTCTTAAAAATTATGTTTTCAATAATAACCTAAATGTTTTCTTTAATGTTAGGTATGATTTTCTTTCGCTTTTCATATGCGTGACATTGTTTGAAATCTGCCAGTAAAAAAATATAGTATGTCTTATTTGTGTAGTTCATTGCTGGTAATAAGTTGCTTTCATTTCCCATGTATAGATGTAATCAGTAGAATCTACTTAAATTTGCGTTCAAAGTTCCCGTATATCATCCTTATGTATATCTGGTTATAAGTAATCCATATTTCTTAGAGTTTTTGTGAGGAAAGCTATTAAGAAACACTCGTCTTTCGAATATTGTCCTCGTTCAAAAGTTCGACTTCTTGCTTTGTTTTTCCGAGATATGTGCCCAGTCCTTGCAGAGTTTACCCTTTTCCCTATATTCTGAGAGATAAGCTCGTACTCTATAATGTAGTTTGAACATCATCAGTTTATGTGCAAGCTTAAGCTTTTGACAATTTTTTGAGTGTCTTGTTTTATTTTTATTCGAAGGGTAACGTTTTAAATGATTTCCGATGACTGACACATGCTAAGTCGTGTCTTTGGCCTAAAAAGCTTTGACATTTAACTAAAAGATTTTTATCCCCGCATTGTACCGACATATACATATTGTATATCCGCATGTCGTATTCAACTTTGATGTGATTTGGGATATGTCCAGAATTATTTTGACATTGAGCCAAACATAAAATTCAGTCATGAATTAAATTTTATTTGTGTGCAAGTTAAGCTTAAACATATAAATCATCGCGAATATGCAACAACAATCATAGGCGTTGTTTAAAAATGTCAAAATATATTCAGAAAACAAATATTTTTCATGTACAGTGAATGCTATACACATATTTGATTGGCTTTTGTTTTTTGGTGGAGGGGAAATTAAGTTAACAGAGCAGAACAATGCGTTGCTTGGTCAATAAAAGTGTGAAAATCTTGTTGAGGACAGCTGTTTTTTTTATCGGGGCCACATTGTATACTTGAATTCCCCACTTATTTTTGCTAAAAATAATCACAACACGTTTCCTATATTAATATGTTTTTTATTGCCCTATTTTAAAACACAAAAAGATAGATATGACGGTAAACAATGAATTTGACTTCTTGTTGCGTTTGGTACACTTTTTTCGACAAAGCCGAGGACTAATAATACTTAAGTAAAGACGTGCTCGTGTTCTTCGTCAGACAGTATTTTTGAAGGAGGTAGGATGTCAGGACTAGTAGACGTTTTGTGCATGCCTGCAGACAGCTGAAATCCAGCTTGTCTCGTATATAGCATCATGGAAGACAATCGGATATTATACATATGATGTGTTCGGTGGAATTAAGTGATGTTAGCATGACTAAAAAAGGATGTGGTGGTGAGCGTCAAAAAATTTTCTGGCCACATATTAATTTCACATGTGGAGCAAATCTTGTGGAAGGATTAAAAGAAGAACGATACCACGTTGGATAACTTTGCTCTGGCTATGAGTTATTTAGAATGACTTCACTAGACCTCACATTGTAGACCTATAATATTAAGATCATTCGTCATATATTTTCTTGCAACACCGCTACTTCAAAAAAAAAAAAAATATAATAACATCTCATGGTACGGGCTAAGCGTACAAGTTTTTGCGTCCTTCATTTTTTTCAAAATCTGCTTCTCCTTTACAGATTTTCTCTACTTCAAAATTATTTAATACTACGCAAACGTCGGCAATCTTTTTTTCTATCCATTTTTTAACTCGGCAAAGAAACAATAACACGACTTACTACTAAATAATTATCATCAAGATCGTATGATCAAGAATGAGGTAGTATTCTCAAATACATCCCACTCCTATATCCATCTTTAAAAAGCTACATCTGACCATTTAATATCTACGTTAATTAAAGACAGAGTTATGGTGAAAATTAATGTGTTTAATAATAAATCATCGATTCAAACAACTGGGGCCATAAGTATACCATATACCACAAATGTTTATTAATCGTATAATACGAGGTTAGTTTACGTTTGTGTCGAATTTGCCTCAAATCCGACGAGGAACAATTTCATTAACTGATTTCAAACGTAACGTGTGTGTTACATAAATATTTACAACACTATAAAAAGCTTTTAGTCGAATATCGTATGCACAAACTTCAGAAATTCGACTTCTTCTTGATTAAAGTCGTCTTAATAAATATTACTCAAATGAAATATAGTTTATTCAAAAAATCTCTCAGACAATGCATTAAAAGTGGACATGACTAAAGAGCAGGCTCAGTTTTTGCGAAGGCCTGGTGGAAATAATAGCAAAACATTTAAATTGATTTATAGTCATTTTTTGTTGCAAATATTTGGTTAAGAAAATGTGGAGCGTGAGTAGTAAGTTGGCGACGTTGTACTAAATAAACGGAAAAACCGTGTACCGTGTAAATAAATATTTTGCTCTTTCGTGTGTGTATATAAAAGATGTTTTTCTATTTAATTTCTAATGTAACAAAAAGCTCTGTGCTGGATATTTTGACACATCTTTGATGACGCTATTTCAACCAGCGCGAAAAGTATTTTTGAGGGAATAATTAGCTTTTAAGTATCGAATGTGCGTCTTCATATTGTGTGTGCCAGATCCAGTAATATTGGCAATTACTGACCGTTCTTCTATGTCCTGTACGAGAAAAGCGATCTTCTTTTATAGTCACGAATATTGTTTAGTTAGACAATTCTCGAAAAATTTCAGCTGAAATTGAAACCGTATCATGTTTGTAATTTGTTTCGATATATACCGGAGGTTTTCGTCATCTACCACGTTTCCCCAAAAGACGACTCACTCTACAAATGATTTTAAAGGATGTTTTTTTATAAAATCACAACTCCGAAAATAAAACCTTTTGAATAATACAACACGAATTCTCCCTAAGAAGATCGACGTTACTGTTCAAGCTGAAGTGATTGAACGAGTAGTTGCATTCGATGCTTGGGAAAACACGGTACACTATTTTTTGATCGAGAAATTTATTTATCCCTGATAAAAAAAATATGCTTAGTCGCGCTATGGCAACCCCTGATATATATCAAGGGTGAGAATATTTTCAACAAATACACACACACTTACTTTCTTATTGTTTTTGTAAATGTAAAAAACCCATTATTCGTCGTCTTATAAAATGTATTTTTTATATTGTATTCTTTGTCGCAAATACAGTTATTGCTTTTAGATATTATTTGATCGATGAAGATTGCAGGAAAAATTTGTTGTAATTTTGAAAGTCGATTAAGAAATAGAGCATTGATTTTTTTTTTTTTATAGTATCTTATCAGTGTTCTAATATATGATCTGGAATGATATTTCAGTACGAGTACATTGAACTAGTATCGAGTACTCAGCCAAAAATAATATATTATAGCTGAGTGTGATAAAAATACTTTTTCTGCTGATATCGTTATCATTTGTTAGCCTCCAATTAACCTTCAACGTGGAATTTAACAATTAGACATAGAAAACCGTGTCAAAATGTGGGTTAAGATAAAAAATGTTACATTGAATTGTTTTGTTGACCTGTGAGATCTAAATCCATATCAATAACACTAAATTTGAGTCAGTCTAAGACTACATAAAACTTTACTTTGAAAATCCGAATTGGTTTATCTGATTAAATTCCACAAAAGATAAAGCAAATACCACTTTGGATGTCTCTAAATATTATTAAAAATAAACTTTTCTTTATGAATTAAAAATGGATTGATGTAAAACTAGTCGATTGTTCCCATTTTACCAGGCTCGTTTACAGTACGTAACGAGCTTTCAAAAAGCTTAACACCATGGAACGAGATGCTCGAAATAATAATATAGCCTATGGGTGAATCATGTCAAGCTGCATGTATGCCAAATAGGATAACATGGAAGACTCGTTTATATGTAAGGCTTATTTTCTAAAATGAAACTTAAGGTTTTACAAGACGGAGACAATGATATTTTTCGATGCACTTATCATCTAGTGTCTATTTTTTACCATGCTGGCCCCGAAAGTGGAATATATGGATCTACACACTACGAAGATATCCGGCCCGAGAGTATATGAATCTCCGCAATGTAAATAAAAGTCTTGACAGATTATTTTTCCTCGACAATTTTTGTCAGACAATTGTTAAGCCATACGTGTATCCGGTTCTGAATTTTCGGATTTTTAAATATCCGGTAGATCTGAGAATCAAACCTATATTTACCGGATGAGATGCGTGCACAGTATTCTCTACACTACCGTGGACACCATCCAATATGGTAATGAAGAAAGTCAATATTTTTTTTCATACCACATGTCCGGACTGAAAATTAATTACCTTTCCATAAATACAGTATTTATGAATCTTCGTATTATCAAGACGCCTAGACAAGATAGATACCCAACGGTTAGAGGCAATTGGCTGACAATAAAAAAATGAAAATGGATGATTTTTTAATTCATGTCAATTGCTGTTTCTCAGGGGCGCTACTTGTTAATTCTAAGGAATTCATTTAGTTGAAAAATTTTCCGGATGACAATTTATTTTGGAACATCTATGAATATATATGAATACCCGTGATGTCCTTTTTGATAAGGATTCTATATGTAATATTTTCAACCTTCCTTTTTACCGGTTATTGATAATAGCAAAACTGCCTCAAGGCATTTATTATTATTTAATTTGTTTAATACGATATTAAACTATTTTCACTATCAATTATGAATCAATCAAGAATAGTTCAAAAACCTATAGATACATTTACCTTGTTTATAAGCAATGTTTTGCGAAACTCGAAATATAACATTTTTGGCAGTGTTTGCATATATTATTGATATTGTCATTTACATACTTTTATTTACATTACATGAAATTGACGTGACTCATAATCGATAAAGCAATGTTTCCCAATCCGTGGTGTTTAACCGGGTACACCACACGGAAAAAGACTATTTTATGCTTTTATGTCTACTATATAGCCCCAGTAGCGTAGTTGGTAGCGAGCGCACCTAGCAATTCGAGGAATACAAGTTCGATTCCCCATCTGTTGCTTTTTTAGAATCTAAAAATCCAGGACTGAATATCCATTTTGTTGAGCAATTGTCTGACAAACAATTCTCGTAAAAAAATAATACATAAAAACATATATTCCTCTTTTGGGGTGGATATCTTCACATTGTGTAGATCCATATGGTCCACGTTGGGAGCGAACATGATATAAAAATATAAATGTTATAAGAGCATACTTGTATGAATTTGGCAAGAGTACGCTTTATCAATCAAATCAAAATCCAGGAATCATCTAAATTCACAGGTGGATGAGACGAGATGAGGAAGAATGATTTTGATATTATCATAATTATGAGCGAAAGTTTCGTATTTTAACATCTTCAGGATATGTGACGAAAGATGTGCTATTTATTATACACTAACGAAAATGGTAATTACATAAATAATGTATCGAAAAATCTATAAATTAAAAGTATTAACCTATGTAGAGATCACAAATTTTCACGTTAGCGTAAGTGTTCCTTTTTTTACTTAAATTTACTGAAATACAGCAAGTGATCTATAATGCATCTAAATAAATGACGTATTCATCTTTGAAGTGGTATTATCAAAGGCAATTGTATAGTTCATATTTTTGACTGATGGTGCTTGATGGGAATTGATTTTAAATTCTAAATTATTATTATTAAAGGTAATGAAAAACGGACGAAACCCACACATAAAAAAAATTACAGGAAGACACCAAAAACGTTTGGGGCAAAGTCAAACTATTAGATAGATACAATCTTAACGTGCATGAGAACTAACACAGGTCATTTTTCCTAGACGTAAATTGTAGAGGCCCTCCTTTTTTAACTTAAAAGCTAAATTTACATACTAATTCGGCAATCGCAGCTTATATTCTTTTGATATAACCTGTGATAAGTTGTATACATTGTAATTATCGAAAAAAGTTATTTCGGAAAAAAAAAACTTAGGGTTTCGTGCTTTTTCTTTCCATAGTCGCTAAGTAATGAAGTATTTTCTCGAGGTCCAAAGCGTAAAAAAGATTGGGAATGCATATTTTAACGCGATCGCGTTGTTTGCCATATTGGCGAAAATTTTAAATGCCTCTACTGTTAAGTCAGCAGCCTCGGTAGTTTAGTGGCATTTGAGACGCCTTGAAAGCGGAAGGTTATTTGGTGTTAAGCGAATCTCAAAAAGGCTCATTATTTTAGACACATTATCGCGTGACAAGGTGAACTTGGATCATTGTACTTGCTACGTACTGCTACTGGAAAATCAGCACTGCATCATTATATATTATTTGCGCAAATATATAAAAAACGGAAAATTACGTAATTATTGCAATTTTTTCTCTATGGTCATCAACATTTCAGTATAGAAAAATGCTGAATTTTCTGTTGCATTAAAATGATGAAATTGAAAAATAATTATATCAAATCAATGGTCTATGCCTAAATATATTCAAATTTTTATAATTGTTATTTGAAGGCTCAATATTTATTTATTTTATACATGTAATATTACAAATTATAAGTTTATCTTCTTGAAATTTCTTAAAATGCTCCTTCTCTTTTCCTCTGAGACGTGACGACGT
>JAGVSQ010006260.1:0-16604 GCA_022683975.1 Rhyacophila evoluta
TCCATATGTGAGATCACTGTTAGCGACCCGGATTTCGCCATTCGGCATCTTCAGGATACATTATATGTGGGCGGTGAGCGAACGTATAACATACTACTACTATGTACTACTACTATGTTATATGGAAATGCAGGCTTTTATTTATTAATAAATATTTTAATAATTCTTACAATTTTCAAATCCAGTGTAAAAATCCATATTCTCTGTTTTTGAATGATAATTTTTAAACTATTACATCTATATGCTCCACTTTTACAACGGAGATGATAAAAAAATATTAGGGTATATAAAAAAATATAAAAATAATATCAGAATTTTTAGTTTGAAATCATCCACTCGATAAATATAATATGAATCTTTATGAGGTGAAAGAATAATTTTATTTTAAGTATCTCTCATGTATAAAATTTTACTGTCTAGAAGCACAACTGTATTTTTCAAGAAAAGAATTTTAAGAGAAGATGTAAAAAAAAGTATGATTGATAATTGATTTTAATTACAGAAGAATTAAAAAATGAACATAATAGAGTAATTATTTATAAAAGTATTCAAAATCGGACAATTACTTCAAGATAAATAGACAACTGTCCAATATAAATACTATCTAGCTGTCAAATGAATAGTTTGAGTTACACGAAGTTTAAAAAGTTATATAGTTTTTGAGACCGTTGTAGAAGGTACAGATTTATTTTAACTTGTCAGGAAAGTCGACGTGTCATTAAACATACATTATTTAATATAACTACAGCAAATATAATGATTCGTAACTAAATAGAATTTATAAAAATATTGATATAAAACATATAATCTTATAAAAATATTAACAAAATGCATTTAAAATAAATAAGTTTACGACAAATTCAAGTAAATAATGAAAAAACACGTGAAAGCTTTAAAAAAATACTACATATCGTTCGATCTCCCTATTTTCAAAAAAGGAAAGAGCTTTTGCAAGTAGAATCCACTCCGATAGGATGCGGCGGTATTTTTGTTACATTATTTTTATCGAGACGCGAATTGGACAGTTTGTTAGCGGACAAGGGTCAGAGCTGTAAGATAAGGGTAAAGATAAAGTGAATTTGTAAGAAATAAGTTACAGCTCTCTAGAGTAAACGATGGAGATGTTCGTTTTTTGGTATCGAAAGTGGTCAAAGGGTCACGTAAGTTTTACATTTATCACGGTCGAGCTTTGATCGGAGCTTTTTCAGAAGCTTTTTCTGGCGGAAACGACTGAATTAGTAATACGTGAAGGTGGGAAAAAAAAGTATTTTAATCTTATAGATATATATGTGTAGTCATCATCATAATAAACGCTAATACTCTAAGCAAACTAAATAAAATTGTATACTAATAATATAAAATTTCGAATTATAAAAGTCCGAGAGGTTAGCATACGCGGCTCGTGCTTAGAAATGCGGGTCTGATTTTTACATCGGAATTTTATAAATATGAAAATTCAGTACTGCATGCCGATTGAGTTGAGCACTAATGCTGACAACTAATTCTCGTAAAAAATAATCTGTCAAGATATGTTTTCAGATTACCAAAATCCACATGTTCCACATGGAGTGGACATCTCGCCATACTGTGCAGATTCATGTACTCCATTGTTGAAGTAGCACGATGAAAAAAATATACATAAACAATTGTGTATATCCGTGTATTGTTTTATGTGGTTACGTGTACGATTATTTAAATCTATTAGGAAGTTTTAGTCTCATAAGCATAGGAAATAAAAATAAATAATAACGTGTATGAATTAACAATCAATCCTCTTGATGAATAATTTACTAAAATAAGTCTTAACCTTATGAAGGTATACATACTGTTTCAAACAATATAAGATAACATATAATAAAGTTCGAAAAACAAGATTTTTATCTCTACAGTGTGTGGTGTTATCTTGCAAATATATCTCTTTTTTGAGAAAACATGACACCGATATATAATGGTCCCTCGTTTTTATAAGTCATCAATTGAAATTCAATTTATTTTCTCCTTTGTATAACAGAGTGAAAACGTAATGAAGCGATCACGTGTGTAAAGTAGAGAAAATTTAACCCTTGGTCAGTTTTTGCACTTACGCGTTCCATTCATAAAAGCTTTGGAAAAAGCTTAGTATAAAGAATTCAGTGATATGGTTGGAAGCTATTTGGGGGTTGTAATTTGAGATGAGATTAATATGAAGTTATAATTTTGATATGTTCTGTTTCAATCATTTAATTTTAATTTATTTTTTGACGATTTTACATTTTTAAATTTCACTGATAAAATGTAAGATAAATAACATCGAATAGCATATATTAGACGATTTATAGATTATGAATTGAATACTAGATATGAGATTTAAATTATAAATATTGGTATTTTTTTATTACCAATGTTAATGATCGAAACTATTAAATACATTGTGATGGCTTATTTAATTACCTATATATTTATGAAAGTGTTAAGAAATAATATTTTTGTTTGTCATAAATTAACAGGCAACTGATAGTAATACCCAATAATAATCTATAATATATTCTAAGACCATTTTTCTTACACCATGTTCATTCCCAACGTAGAGCATAAGTAAGATCTCCGCAATGTAAAGACGTCTTGACAGATTATTTTTCACGAGAATTGTTTCTCAGACAATTACTCAACCCAATAGGCTTCCAGTCCTGCATTTTTGGATTCTTAAAATCCGACGGATGGGTATTCAAACCCGCATTTCCTGGATCGCTAGGCGTGCACGCTACCAACTACGCTACCAGGGAAACAAAATTATTTTTTATTTTTATACCTAAAATTTTCAATACAGCTTTTGCTTTTAGTTATCATTGTTGTATATATATAGTATATGCATGTGTATATTAATGGTCTATAACTCTATGAGCGAAAACTAAAAAATAATTTATGATTTAAATTAATCCAAATAAAGGTTTCAACACCATGTTTTCAATAATTATTTTAATATTACATTGATGTTAATTTATTTCTGAGTTGTACTTATTGAAGAATAACTAATAATTGTAGGAATTTTCTACATTAGTACACATAGTTGGTCAACATCAATATGGATCAAAAAGCTCTTTTCGTCTGGAAGCTTTTAAAAAAGGCGTAGAAGCGTACAAGCCATAGGGGGGGGGGGGGTGAATTATCAAAGAAACCTACGCTGAAGTGTTTTTTTAACAGTTCACTACGTTAACTTTTTACCGCTGAAATGACTCGGCGATTTGTTGAGCGTTTACTCAAAGATTGACGATCATTCAGGTCGATTAGGTTGAAAAATTGTAGAGGGGCTCAGTCCAAAATAGGAAATCTAATTCGATTTAAAGTTATCGAAAGGCAATGTTCACTAATGTGACAATAGTTTGCATTGGGAGTGAATTTTATAATTCAATTATATTAAACTAATTTTAATCCCTTTGATAAAATACTATATATCATACCATTAGATTAATACCAACGAATGATGGATATTGATAATAAATTTTGCATAGTATATACATCAATATTTGTAAATTTAATTTTGCTTTTTGGCATATTTTAATTATAACACATCAGTTAGTAGTATCAGTAGTGACTATGTTGTGTTGTATTAATTTCTACAAGGGTTAGTCGAAATTCTAATTATGATCCACTCAGTCGAAAATATTTGAAATATAATATAAATTATGTATGCGTGTCTCCCCACTAGCGTAGTTGGTGGCGTACGTGTCTATCAATTCGGAGAATGCTGGTTTGATTCCTTACCTACCGGATTTTAAAAATCGAAAAATGCAGGCCAGGGTTGAGAAATTTTCTGACAAATAATTCTAGTCAAAAATAATCTGTCAATCAAGTTCACATTGCGAAGATGTTAAATGCTTGAAATAAGATAATTCATTGTTTTATAATACGAAATAAGTTGGAATAAAACAAAATATTTAATAAGCGCAACCTTAAAGTGCAGTTGAAATTGGTATTTTATTAACCCACTCTCATATTATTGTAAAGATAATAGAAAAACCAATATAATTTAGGTGGTTAAAGTCTCTTTTCCTCATCACAAATTTAACAGGACAATTTAGATACGAATTCATTATTTGCAGCTTAAATCCTTCAGATAAAACATACATATTGTATTTATTGTGATAACTTGTTGAAATAAAGCTATTTCAAAAAATACTAACGATTACGTTATTTTTCCTTTCCACGGTCGAAATGATAGTGTAGTTTGATAAGCAATAAAAATAGCCCTAATTAATTAATATTATTTCGCAGGTCTAAATTAAATAATTATTTGAGATAACAATCACCATGAACACTTAGAGAAATAAATGTTTTATCAGATGTTTTATAAATGAATATATCGTCGCATTACTGGCAAAAGACGTTAAAGTAAAAAAGTAAGTTTTGAAATAATCGAGTCTTAATGGTTGAGTCTTTCTGTTAAATACATTTTTCGACAATTTCTTAGGATATAATGATTATAGTTTAAGAAATTGTCCTCTAATCTATTTAACAGAGAGACTCAACCATTAAAACTCGATTATTTCATAACTCACTTTTCTACTTTAACGTCTTTTGCCAGTAATACGACGACATGAAAGTCAAGAGCTTTGAGCGATATAATTTATAGTTCTTTAGTGAATATAATGTGGAGATAAAAGGAACAAAATAATGTAACCTTTTAAATTCAAAAAAAAGATAAATGATTCACTGAACTAATGTGCCGTATCGCATGAGATAACTTATTCAGTAGGTATGTTTATAGAATAATATGGATGAAGTTTTTCAGCGATATATCATATTTTGTTGCGATAAAATGACAGCGAAAAAGGAATATGTTTCCACAAAAGTAAGTAAGGTTTATTGTCGATTAGGGAATTGATAAAGAGAGCATTGGTCACCGGACGGTGATCAATCAATGTTCGTTTTTATTTATCGGAACAAGGGACGCGTCTTCGGCAAATTTAGTAAATTGGACGATATCAAATAATCAAATAATCCTAACAGATATTTTATTTATGAAGACATCGCTATACGTTTCAAATTTATTTATTCTTCTTCTTCTTATAGCATGTTCCTAAGTGGAGCATATAGATCTACACAGTGTGAAGATATCCACTCCGAAAGAGGAGTATATGGATCTCCGTATTGTGAAGAAGTCTTGACAGATTATTTTTCGCGAGAATTGTACAACCCGATGGGCATTCTGTCCTCTATTTTTGGATTTATATCTGGCAGATTGAACTGAACCCGCATTCCCCGGATTGCTAGACGCGCACGCTACTAACTATGCTCCCGAAGAGACTGTTTATTAAATGCAGTATTGTAAAATATTTATGTATTATAATGTATGAAATTCGATATAAATTTTTGATGTGAATATATGCATAGATAGATTTTTCCACGAAAATTGGTAGTTAGTTAATGGCTCAAACCATAAAATGTCTAGTCTTATATCGAATGAATTATTTAAATTTCTTTTTTATGCCAGCGGCTACAGGGCTTAAGCTTTTTGAAATCGTATTTGAAAATCTCCATATTCGGAAAAGAGAAACTAATCTAGAACGTTTCTTGTCTTCACATTGCGAAGCTCCATAAAAACTATTTCTGACATGTACATCTTCACAATATGGAAATTCCTGTGCTTCATTTTTAGGGCTGTATTGGCAAAAAAATACCTTAATAAAATGGAATCATATTAATTAATTAGATAAACTTTATGATTATCGAAGGTTGTATTAAAAAATATCCACATGCATTATTTTTTCCTGCAGGCGATGGTGTTAAACATGAATATGATTTCAATAAAGGTTTTTTTTATAATTTGGCCTATTGCGTCCCACTAAAAAAAAGTTGGAAAACAATTTTTTAATTTATCACCAAATCGATTTTTATTGTATATCATACATTATAACATATTTTAGCAAATTTAACTGACATGATGCTATTAATAAAAAAAAATGCTACTAAATAAATGAAATAGATAAGTATATTCAGTATGCTAAATATGTACACTCATCCCTCGGTAGATACGTTCCAAGAAAAACCGCGTAAATCGAGACTTCATGCAACATACGCGTTTGCGTAACACGTGCCACAAAATATGTATGATTTTTTGAAAAAAAATGTATTTTTTTCTAGCCGCGTAAAAGTGGAACCGTGTAAAATGGGTACCGCGTAAATCGAGGGATGAGTGTATATGTAAAAACATTTTATGTTGACATGTAAATTATTCAAAAATATTGTTCACACAATCATTATTCAGAACGCACATTTTTTCAGAAATAAAAACGTTTTATTGTATTCGCCACAACAATGACAATTTGTCACACATAATTATAATTGCTACCACAATATTTTTGCTTAAATTATACGTTACATAAAACAAACTTTTTTATTTAAAAAAAAGTATACCAAATTTGCATACGAAAGATTTTTTCGTTTCTTTTTTTGTTGCTGAAAAAACACACCTGTAAAAAAGGTTTTTTTGAGTGGCATAAGAAATTGATACTTAGGGTGGATCAACGATGAAATAATATTATAATTTTAAGTCGAAAATAAAAAAACCTTTTAAATCAGACACACTGGTGACACGAATGTACCAACTCGCATTTTTTAAAGTTTTAAATGATTACTTATGACTTTAAAAGGTATCAATCATTTTTTCACGTCATCCGAAAAGATTTGCAAATAAGAAATCAAGAAGATCATTTGAATGCTGCTGCGTCATTTATCAGCATCGATTAGAATAGTGTATTATGGATAATGAGAGCTCTAATGGAATGGGTTATCATATTTTGTTTTCAGGATAGATTTTTTCATAATAACTTTACTGGTAGTTTTATAGTTTATATGATAGAAGTTTTACAATGTATGAAGATGAAAGCAAACGGCGTAGAAAAAAAATTACAAAATTTTAGAAACGTAATCGTAATCGAAGTTCGCTTTATGATGTCTTAATCTTACAAAAGTATTGTTAAAACTAGCAGAAGGAGAAAAGAAGTATTGTATTTTTGTATTCAGAAGGAATTTAACAAAACAAGTAGAGGATTTATAAATGTGTTTTTCTAAACTTTGTGATAGTTTTTAGACGTAGAGAATAGCGTGCGCGCCTCGAATCTGGAGGATGCGGGTTCGATTTTCACATCTCCCAGATTTAAAGAAATCAAAAAATGCAGGAAGAAATACCGATTGGATTGAGCAAGTGTATGATAAACAATTCTTGCGAAAAAAAATTGTCAAGACATATCTAGCGAAGATTTATATATGTACTCTACTTTCGGGGCGGACTTATTCATACTGTACAGATCTTTATACTCCAGTTTCGGATTGAAAATGTGCAAAAACGAAAGAAGAATCTAACATTTTTTCAAAATAATTTACTTAATCTAACTTATTTATATAATATCTATTGAATGATTTTTTTATAAAGCTGCCGTGTACTTCTGCTTATAATTTTGGTAAATATTTATACCAAATAGTTCGAATAATCGAAATAAATATAATCTTTTGTATTATTATACTTTGGTTATTTATTTTAATGTGGGTTAGTTTATTTTTGTGTATCTACGTTAAATTACCATGAGATATAATAATATGTAAGAGAATATTAACAAATTTGCCTGGAAGACAAATATTTACACAGGCAGACAACGTGGTAAACGTGAAATTCGTTGATGATTTAGTATTAACATGTTACCTTGATGTCAATTTGTGTTTACTTATTCGATATCAAATGATCCTTTATGAATGCCTGATGAGAAAGGGGACGTTTTTTTGACATGCGAGCTTACACTTTGCATACGCGCCGTGAGAAATAATAACCAGCTTCGCAGGTAATGTTCAAGCTTTTTATATAAGCTTTAGAAGAAACAACTTGTTGTTTTTCGATCGTTTTTTTTCAGACTGCGATCGAAAAGTTTGGAATAAGTTATGTGAGAAAAAATATGATATATTCAACAGAGGATTATTTATATTTTACATCTGATAAATTGCAATGGCACTTATGGATTACAATGAGTATCTAGAATAACTGGAAAACACGAAAACGGTTTGTTAAGTAAATATACTTTAAAAGTCTCTATTTGATATGGTTTATCTATAAATAAGAAATATGGCCTATCTCAGTAAAAAAGTCATTCAAATAAGTATGATGGTTTTATATCAACATTTATGTATCGACTGTGGAAAGGAAAAGGGGCGTAACCATCAGTTTTTTCAAAATAGATTTTTTTCGATAGTCCCAATGTATACAACTTAATACACGTTCTGTTAAAAGTATATACACTGCAAACGCCAAATTGGTATGTACATATGGATTTTTAATTTGAAAAAGGATGGTTTGTCGAATTTTCGGCCAAGAAAAAGAACTTTCGCCACGTCTATTTCGTTGGTTTTTCTTAAATAAGTTATAGAATTAATATCATACTGGGTAAATATAGGATTTAAATGCGCCACTTTCCAAAGGGTATTTTTATAATAAGCCGTATGTGTTCTATTTTCACATATGGAAGTTTACCAGTTTTAGATAATTTAGAATTTAAAATCAATTTCCATCAAGCACCATCAGTCGAAAATATTAATTATATAAATTTCCGTAATGTCTTTCATTTGGTTTATATACTGTATTTAAACGGCTCATCATATCCTATGCTGCTTCTCACAATTACAAGTTTCTCGAATGTATCACACTATCTCCTGACTAGTCGAACCAACTACGACCGAATAGTCCCCCTTTTGTGAGAGAACCTTTCATTCAACCAATGTCTGAATTGTGCTATTTTTGTGATTTTCAACGTTTACTTTCCTTTGCTGTCCACGGCCGGAGCTACAATACATGCGACGACAGCAGAGATGCAAAATAGGTATTAATAGATGAGTGAGCGAGTGACCAAGTTGTTGTGACGACGACGTGTTGTCGCTCTACCGAACTTTCTCACTTGCTCACTCACTATAGCTATTTTGCATCTCTGCTGCCGTCGCTCTGATATCGTGGTGCCGGCCTAACACATCACATCTTTCATATGAATGTACACCAAAGCGCAACAAATGGAAAACATTTTCTGTTAATGTACCATTAGTATCGGAGAAGAAAACTTTTATTAGTTTGCATTTTACATTTAATAATATTCAAAATAATTTCCTACTTAATATTTGCATACTTTCCATATTTCGGGTAATATTTTTACTCATTTTATAGAACTCTTACATCACGAAACTAGATGACGTTCCCATCCATTTAGGCATAAAGCGTCCATGTAGCCGAAATAAACCTTTTATAAGATTTCAGCTGGTTTTAAAGAAACTTAGAAGGAAGTGAAACTGTGTGTTGGTATGATGAGCTGGCTAAGTCTTACCCCTTAGGACTTAGTGGATGAGTCAGTGTGACCCTTAGACTAAAAAGTTGTGAGACTTTTGTTGTATAAGAACGCTTCAGCAGGACTAACAATAGACATCACAGACGTTCGACAAAAATTATTATTTATAATAGTATAATCATTATTGCTGAAAACAATACTTCAAAATTTTACTTTGATTTTACGCTCATCAAAGATTCAATAGAGTGCACTTGTATCAACAATACAAAAAGGTATTGTAATAATATAAATAAATTGTATCATGTTACATTGCACAGTACCTGAACATTTAATTTTACAAATTATTGACGCACGCCTTTCAATTAATAATTCACAATTTGTAGAGAGGCTCACTTTATCTCATTTGACGAGCTATTAATTGTGACCCAGCCGATAATTTTTACTGCATATTAAGCAGTGTGAATATTAAACATCGATGATCTAACGCCCACAGGCAAACTGGTTACATAATCCGTCATACTGCACCGCATGATGACCTTCCCACAACGTATTAACTATTTTATTCATCGGCATACACCAGCCGTACCCAACCTTTTTTATTGAGCCCCATAACGTATTGTTTTATAATAAGACATCAATGATTATGAGGCACGAAATTATTTTTAATTGCCTTTAATATTCTGTCACCGTGGTAGCATAGAGCAGTGTTCCGCAACCGCTGTGCCGCGAGACGATGATGCGTGTGTCTTAGCGCATTTCCCCAATATCAGAAAAAAATATTTCATTTTTTACTATTTAGAACAAAATTTAGTTGTGACAAAATGTTGAGAAATTTTTGGAAAAATATTAAGAGTCGCGAAAGACAAAGTGTTACAGAGCACTGGCGTAGAGCTTAGCGTGCGCGTCTCGCACCGGGGAATACAGGTGCGATTCCCACATGTCGGATTGAAAAAAACTGAAAAATGCAAGAATGGATTCTCATTGCGCTGAGCAATTGTCTGATTTTTGCATATTATTGTAGTTTAATATTTTCAGTCTCTTACTTCTAATTTTCGTTAAAGCGAAAGATCTCTGTTGTGTTGTAAATAACGTTAAAATAATTGGATTCGTTCCATTTATAAACTGTATATGTGTACATGATTGTTAATTCTACACATGAAAGCTTCACTGGTCACGTACGACCCGCGGGCCACAGGTTGAGTATGGCTATTATACACAAAGCCGGTTTTGTATTACGTGAAATTCAACGTCAAACAACCATTTGATTACTTTGTAATATAACACATATGTGTATGGTTTTGTTTACCAAATATCGAAGTCAGCGATACTCACTGAAATTGGAATTTATACGTAGATTCATTTTTTTAAATAATGCCACGTGAGACACCAAACTTGGGTAACCCAAGTCTCGGAACTCCAAATATGATCAAAGTAATTCAAATAAAATTTGATTATTGAAAATTGATTACAGAAAAAATAATATGAAATTGGTTTGTCAAAACTATACGGTGTGACGAGCTTCCTAACTCTTCAGTTCAGAATGCAGCAGAAGGGCTTAACTCCAACGAATCGGAATCTCATAACCCTCTTTCCACTCCAGAGTTTGTGGAATCTATATTATTTCAATGTTAACGATCGAATATTGAAATAATCATTTTAATGTATGCAATTTCATTACTCATTATTTACACGCCGGCTAAATGCTTAATAGATATATATGATGTGATTTTATAAGATAGACTATATGTACCCAGCCTAGCATTGCTGTTGCTCAGTCTGGTTAAATAGCATATTGCAAAAAAAGTATATTTTTATCTGTCATAGGTATGACATCTATATAATATTATGCATATAAAAACACGCGCGTAATAAATGCAATGCTGTATCAAAATTTCAAAGCAATCGTTGAAGAACTTTCGGAGACTTACGATTTTGATAAACGAACATTTTTATTTATATAGAAAATGATAATTGTTTATCTAGAACAGTGGTTCCCAAAGTGGCCTGTAGCGATACCTAGGAGTCCGTGCGTACCCCGTTGGAACTTAAAATTAATTTGGAAGTCGGTGAAAAGTATGCACGTGCTTGCTAAAAAAAAGAGATATTATAATTCTGGGAAGTAACTTTTTTCTACATCTCTAAAAAATGTTTTTTCGGGGATTAGGGATTATTGTTATCTAATTTAGGCGTCCGTGGCACAAAAAAAAATGGGAATCACTGATCTAGAAGATAAAAAGGCCAAGTTGTCCAAACATTGCTTGAAATATTACAACGGTTTGTCATTTTGATCTGTCCATAAAATATAGGGAAACTTATTTTCGTCCTCCCTTTGTGGTTTTTCCAATAGTTTTATCGCCCTAGGAAGATCGCCCTCAAGTAATTTATTCTATAAGAATAAATCTTTTTTCGTCCACTAGTACGATCAAACAAAACAAAAATATACCATATATAATAAATGTGCAACACGAGACTTTTATTATTTATAACGTTGTTTACATTTTAATATGTTGTATACGGTATAAATCACTATTTCTCCTAGCATAGATTCTATTTTTCTCCGATAACGTTTAGATTAGCACGTGCACCTAGCAATCCGGGGATGCTGGGTTGATTCCCACATCTGTCGGATTTTTTATAATCCGAAAATGCAGGACTAGATGCCCATTGGGTCGAACAATTATCTGATCAACAATTCTCGTAAAAAAACATCTGTCCAGAAATCTTCACATTGCGGAGATCCATATAGTCCACTTTCGGAGTGGATATTTTCACACTCTGTAGATCCATATGTTCCACTTCGGGAGTGGGAATGGTAAAAGAAGAGGATTATTTATAAAATAAAATATAAGTTTTATCTGGTATATATATTTAGTAATTACTATAATCAGCTTTAATAACTCTTGGCTGCTCGGCTATCCAATTTTAAAACCTAGTTATTAACAAATTTTTGTATTTTCATTTTACACATTTTCGTTATTACTGTGTGCCAATTCGCATAGAATTTTTGTGAAAAATCAATGTCTAACTGTTCGAACGCTTGTTGGTGGAACATACACGCTTAAAAATGTGTATTCATCACCCTGAACAATTTTTAGTTACATATCTCTTTTGGTTTTGAAATTATTCAGCCATACTCTTCTGTTTTTTCAAAATCTTAAAATTTCAGCAAGAGCCGCAGCAATTCTTTGCTTACATTTATTTTTTTAATCAAGTATAATTCTTATTTATTGTACGTGATTTAAAAAAATTCAAAGACACGAGCGATTGTTTCTAGCATTTCTCCGTGATATCACAATTAGCTATATATCGTTGCTTAGCAACTAAAGGTTAAATCAAATGCAATAAAACATCTTAAAATGATACATTTCCTTTAGATATACACCTTCGTATACTATTACTAATACAATTCATGGCGCATACTATAAATCATTAATAAAATTAAAAACATATCCCTCGTATAAAAACATGAAATTTAATATTTCAATATGTACAATGCACTACAGCATACTTTCTTGCGGAATGCAAATAAATCTTTGATCGTGCACAATTACCGGATTTGCAATAAGAATCAATAAGGTAACCATTGCTTAGTTCTTCTAGACAGAGACCAAATATTTTTTATCAACATCAAAACAATGTAATAATTACAATTCGTCCTAAATTTATTTCGGATTTTTTCAGGCTTTCTAAATTTGTAACCGGTATAATATTTAAATAAGTATGGATTCTGTTAAGTAATCTATAATTATGTATAATATATTTTAATGGTTTTAGTTTAGTTATGTATAGGTATTTTTAAATATTTGAAAGAAATACTAAATTATTTAAGACTGGTAAACTTCCATATGTGAGATCATTGTTAGCGACGCAGGTTTCGCCGTTCGACATCTTCATGCTACATGTGGGTAGTGAGTGAACATATGGAATTTTACCAGTTTTAAATAATTTCTAATTTAAAATCAATTTCCGTTAAGCACCATCAGTAAAAATATTAATTATAGGAAGAAATACAGTTAAACCTGTTTTATGCGCTCTTTTTCTATGCAATTTTGTATGCGGCATAAAGTGGCGCATATGGATCTTGACAGAGTGAAAATATCTACTCCGAAAGTGGATCTCCGCAATGTGAAAATGTCCTGGCAGATTATTTTACACAAGAATTGTTTGTCAGACCTCAACCCAATAATTAAAAATATTAAAGTCAGCGTACTATGTTCATCGGATAATTATTATATATTGTTTATATACAACTATATGGGTTGTAATTAGGTTACAATATAGTAGTAGTAGTCCTAAAGTGGGTTTGTTGATTCTTATTTTCTAAAACATTTGAATCAGCGAATTATCCAGATTTTGACTGGTATGAATTGACAAGTAAAAAACGTAAGTTTTATTTTAGTAATGTGGTTTTCTCAATACAATACAATACATTCAACATCAATGGATAAAAACAAATTACAGAGTCGAGATACATGTCAATTGACAGATTTTGTTATTTAAAATACCATTTTTCAACTATTGAACTTTTTCCGAATTAAGGATATAAGAATAAAAATTTTTAAAGCTTCAATAATCTGAATTCTACGCCATTAAAAGACAATGTGTGCATATATCACGCTAATGTTAACATCACCATGGAGTAGTAACAAAATTACTTAATAATTTTTAGTTTTACATTTATTTTTTAACAGTTGGTCACACTATAAAATGTCAAGACTATATCCAACTTAATTGATGTCAAACTCAATCAATTGATCACTTTATCGTGTCCCCCATTCATGTTTCGCAGTAATTAAAAATGTTTCGCATGATTTATCTGCAATAACTTGACAAGAGTTAAGAAACACGTTTATAAAATTGTGTGGAATCGATATTAAATTTTATAGTCATAAATTTAATTCTTGTGTTAAATTGCTCCAGCAATGATTTCTCGCCTTTAAGTCATCCACATTAAATTAATATTTACAAGTATTCAAATAATATATTATTAACAGCTAATAACAGTGATTATCCAAACGAGATAATCTATTTAAATTAATATCCATTACGTAAACGTGATTTCTGATTAACAGAATGACAGCTTTTAATTATTAATGTCAGTTTAATTGAATAATATTATTTACTGTATAATATACAAGAATCAACTCTTTCATTGCTGATAACACCTAAACACGTATATAGAAACAATCCTTGGACGCTGAAAACACACTTCAACCTTATATCTTACATGTTTTAGATTCAATTAAAATCAAAGGAATACTGTACGAGTGACTTATGACAATAAATTACGTAATTCAATCGGCTTAGTATGTTTTTACATAGGAAGGCTCGTTTACGTCAAAAATTTTACGTACTTTTACTTTTCACAAGAATTTTGGTTGTCAATACAATTACTCAACCTAATTCATTCCTGTATTTTCGGATTTTTTTTCAAATTTGACAGATGTGGGAATCGTACTTGCACTCCCGGGTTGTGGGGCCCGCACGCTAACCGCAAAAGTTGTTAAATCCATGCATTGAAAAAGAATACATTTAATACACTATACAAATCTGCATATGATAAAGTACTTCAAACTCAAGTCGCGTCATATATTAATCAAAATATTTTTCAAACTGATTTAAAAGTATTTAAACTGCACTTTTCTCAGTTTGACAATCAGTGGACGTTTGATATAAGTCAACACATATCATGTGTTCACATTGCGGAGATCCATATACATCACTTTCGAAGCAAATATCTTCACACTGCGTAGATCCATCTGTCCCACTTACGGAACGGACGTGGTAAAAAAAAGTTTTTCTTGGCAATTATTAACCATTTCAAAATTGAGTTAAATTTTCAACACGGTCGTAATTGCAAAATTATACTTCGGTATACATTTGTTATGCCGCGTGGAGGATCACAGAGCGACCGAGTCAAAGCGACCGTAACAGAGATGCAGAATAGGTATAAATAACTGAGTGAGCAAGTGAGCAAGTTCGGCAGTGCGTCAGTCACAACAACTCGTTCATTTACTCACTCACATATTTATTATTAGCTATTTTGCAGCTCTGTTTCCGTAGTTTTGTCGCTGTCGCTCTGTCGCCGCGACAAATATCGTCTCCGCGGCCTTACGCGTACGTATTAATATAATATCGATTCCTTATATTAAATTCACAGTCGAAAGTGATTTTATTATTGGAAATTCAATATGAGAATCACTTAATGCTCCTTTTCTGAGACGTTTTCGAGAATCCATACTATATAATATTTAATCAATGTAAGCCATATACTGAATGAAACAGATCTGAAAGTTATCACATTATAAACATCTAACTGGATCAAAAATTCACAGAAAATAAATTCACTGTTTTTTATATTTGATTCAAGATGCTAATTTTACTTAGAACCATGGTGACATAATGTTTTATAATACATTTTGCAATGCCGGCAGTTCGACTAAAAACCTGTCAGGCTCCATCAATTTCATTACGAACGATTTCCTACTTGCTAATGATCTCAGGCAAATAAAGTATACTTAACAGAGAAGTGTTTATTTTAAGAATAATCATGAACTCATCTAATAACGTCATTTCTATATTAAAATACAATATCACCTACCTCGTCTACGCCCTTCAAGCAAGAACACCAACAATAGATATCAGACAGTTATCATTCACTTAAAAACCGACCCATTCATTATTTATTTTGAGCAAAAAAAGCTTCTGCAGGTGCTATATTTTTCCATATACATAATAAAAGTGCAACTTTGTGCTTAACATAAAGCACCAAACACCATAAACTTACATCATATAGAAAGGGTGGCAAATAAATAGTACACGGGAGATTTTTTAAGACACCCTTAAGAATTCAATGTATTTATATTTATCGTATTATTTTACAAACAACAACATACCAACGCGACATAAAAAAGTGATTTAAAGCAAAATATAAATGCGAGTAACATCTTATTTATTCTATATCTGTGGGTGTTTACGTATTTTATATAGCTACTATGTAGCACTGGCGGTATTGTAAATAAGTTAGTGCCCGATAGCTGAGAGGTTAATGTGCACGCTTCGTAGCCGTGGATTGTTGTTTCGAATCCCAACCCCGATAATTTATTTTAATCTAAAGATGCAAGAAATTATTTCCAATATGCTGAACAACTGATCGATAGCTAATTCTCGTGAAAAAATCTGTTAAAATAAGCCTTGAGAATACGGAGATTCATATATATTATCAATGTTCCGTATTTGTCATATACGCACTGCTTAACCCTTTCATGGCCGTAAATAAATCACGCCGCAGTGCTTATCAGGCCTAAT
>JAGVSQ010006261.1:0-16601 GCA_022683975.1 Rhyacophila evoluta
GCTAACGGTGATCTCACATATGGAAGTTTACCAGTTTTAAATAATTTAGAATTTACATACATATGTGTTTTTTAATTCTCTATTATGACTTCATTACAACTACTTATTTCAAAAATGGTAGTATAGTTTTGTATGGTTGCCATTACGAAAGTGGATGTCATATGTTATATAGTGTAAAAATATCCACTCTAAAAATAAATCTTATAGATTTTCATAATGTGATGACATGTCTTGATATATGTCTTTGGAAGAATTGATTATTGTACAATTATTCTACTCATTGGGCATCCAGTCAAATTTCCTTAAATCTTGCAGCTGTGGGAATCGAACAAGCAACATTCGGCTCCAACGCTAACGTATTAGCCACTGGAGGTGGGGGGATATAGATTAACTTTAACTTTCCAAACCGCTCGCCTTACTTATACTTTGATTCGTACCAGATCCTTGAATATATTTATGTCTAAATCTCTTTGAGAACTATAAGATTTCCGAGTTGTCGCGGTCTTCTCTAGTTGGAATGTGTGTCCGGTAATCCTTCATCCCTCACCAACCTCAAGGGCATCCTCCCTCGCAAGCTATGATTAATAAATACGGACTTATGCTAATGTAAACACGGGGGAACTTTTCTCAAGCGCAAACATTTCGGTAATTGGAGATTTATGTAATGATAATTTAACCTTTCGGCTTACCGTTAATTCCCTTGAAGAAATGTTACACTTTTTTGTACCCCGCCTTTCGAGTAACTCGAGGTGTTTATTTATATTTTTTATTATCCTTTCCGCTTTATTAGATTAACGTTATTAATGGTGGGCTTAATACTCATGTGTACTATGAGCAAGATTTAAAATACGATTTAATTAATATACATGTGAATCTCAAAACCACGACGTATAATTTGACACTTTTGGGTGTTTAATACATGCTTTTTTTTTAAATCAAACGGATAGTGTGGCATAACAAACGATAATCATTCTTCAATATAAATCGACTACCATTATTATACATCGTTTTAAATTTGGCAATTTCAACAAAATCTTGATTTAGGTAAAAATAAAAAACCATTATTACAAATTCATATAATTTAATCAAATCACTCATTTCCTTCAGATTTTCCATTTACTTGTTCTTGAAATTACTAAGCGAATTGAAATTTGATATGAAACCGTATTTAGTTATTACTGTGAATTATTATTGAACACACAGTATTTAATAAGTTAAGGAGTCTAATACACTTTCTAGTAAACTAAAACATAGCTATATGACTCTTGTAACTATTCTTGAGGCAAAAACTCAGTGTATTGACTAATATGTTTAATTTTTGGGACACGCGAGACCACACGGTACGGAATTCATAGGATTTTTTTTATTTTTACAGAATACCGATGATAAGATTCTACTAATAAAAAAGCATTCAACACCCTAGCTTAGAATTTAGAATATTTGTATGCTTCATCATTTCTCGTAAATCTAGATTTTGTTAGTTTATATATTACGTATCTCTTTCAATCGATAAACGCTAAAGATGCCAAAAAACTAAGCTAATATCAGACATACAAATATTTATGGAACCCCACAATTTTCACGTAGTCGTGAGTTTTTTCATTTAATTTCGCTTTATAATCCAGAGCGTCATGAAATAAAATTTTCGAGTAATAAATTATGTGTGTCACACTTTCTTCATTTTTTGCAAGTAGTTACTTTGCTTATATATTCCATTTGCAAGTTCTGCCACGTCTCAAATTTGGCCTTAACAGCAACGAAAGTTTTCAAGGTTCTTTGAATTTTCGTTCGGCGAATTTTCTCTCGTAGAAGAAATTTTCGCCTGAATCACTGGTAAACAATAATTATTATTGTGAGTCACGGCGAAAAACGTAAACAACCAGTCATATATTTTTCATTTTTCTACATTTTTTTCTCTCTTCAATTTCTAAGTACCATTTTCATGGTTGAAACAGTTACCACAAAAAAATACATTCAGTTGACTAAGTGAACAAAAAAATACATTTGAAAAATTGAGTCAGTTTAAAAAAATATCAAAAGATATATCGTTTTGTTTATATTTATTTTTTTGCGTTTAAATTTTTGTAACATCTACTTAGTAGTGTGGCCTACTAAACTGGTTCATGTGACAAGGCTGGATTTACATTTGAAGGTTTCGGAAAACATAAAAATATTTTAAGTATTTTTCAATGTTTATTATACTCTCGTCGATTTTCATGAATAACAGTGGCACAATATAACATGAAGGTTATATTTCCACATGTAATTAATTATTCTACTGACACAATTGAATGATCAATATTTTGAACAAGATTTTTTTATGTAGAAAAAGCGTATCATAGCATGTAAAGCAGTAGAAAATTTACTAAACATATTGAAATAAATATTGAAAAAAATCGATATGACGCGTTTATTTCCAAAGTTATTCCACCAAGTCAATATTTAAAACAGAATAATTTGAATAAGTAAGTATTCTTTGTATAAAAGAACCATATACCACCTAAACCAGTAGAAAAAATAAACGTTGAAAAATATGCCATATATTTTATTATTCAAAAAATAATTGATCAAAATGTTCTCCTACAAATGCATAACGGAAAGAGTTCACTTTGGAAATACACATCATTCATATATAGTCGGTTTTTCCATACAATTTTTTTTCTTTTAAATTCTGGCATAGTGGAATATGTTCACTTTGGAAATATATCCTTCACATATTTTTGATATTTCTAAATATGCTGATTTTTTATTAGAACTTTTTTTTACTTTAAGCTTGATTTAGACTCCGCTTCATTTTTTTTCAATTGACTTTTACTATCTTTGCCTGTTCCTTATCATTCGTAGACTTCGACCAATATATATTGTCACTCGTTATTTTTTTGCTGCTTCTTTTTTAAACTTCTTTAATACCCATAAAATTGAAAAATATATCTTTCATAGATATCTACTTTCACATCGGTGTTTATTCATTATGAATATTTTCCACTTTAGCACCATCGCAATAGAAGTATTTAAACGTGATGTACTGGCATTTCTCGATTACAACATCCATAAGACGAAACACGGGCTATGGCGAATAACATGTATATTAAATATATACAAACTTTTGACAAAAGCTAATAATAAATCTAGTTCGATCAGCTCAACTTTATTATATAATGATACATTATGTACCATTCATTAGTCATTTTTAGTTTTTATGTCGTCATATTGGCTTAATTTAAATTTATTTCAACAAATTTTAATATCTGACATAACAATTACCTGAATTTCCACATGAACACAAATATAATACGAATTCATCATTTCTATTAAAACCTTTTTTTATTTTCCTTTATATAAATATTTGTCAGGTAATAGTATTTAATTTGTGTAATTACAAGTGAAAGAAAATCATAATACCTCGAATAAGCCGAGTATTATGCTCTTATATTATAGCTACTAGTGTTATAATTTATTAATAAATTAGGTTTTACGTTGTATAAAAAAATCAGTAAAATATATTAGTTCTCTCTATATGTGTATACAATGAGTCCTTCATATAATTTTAAATGTTGTATGTTAAGATATACGGTGCCTTAATTCAAAATAAGAACGAAATTTAACGCTCATCCTCAGATTCCCGCCGAATTATCCAGATATCGTAAAACTTCGCCGCGCCATAATGTCAACTTATTAGTATGATGGTAGTGACATCCCATTAGCGAACTATACAGTGTTCATGCAGCTAATGGCGCAGAAATTACGCAATAAAAGTTGCGGGAAAATTACTTTCCCCAATAAATATTACACACCCGTCTGGCGAAATTTCCCGAAACGACCATCTGTATCAAGCGTTTAGTACTAATTTAATACGACACGTCTGCGTGAATCATTCTCTCTTATCGTCCATTTTACACCACCTTTTCAAAGGTCACAGTTCGCGGGTCGCAATCTGTTGACATTTCCCGTAGCGGCGCGGGGGTGGCTCACAGACAAGGACGGAAACACACGAATCACACACAAAGCGAGCGAGACACCAGACATTCCGTGGTATTAGTGCAATTTTCTTGGAAAGTGTTTGTAGGAGTGATAGAGAAGGCTACATCAGAACTTCAGAAGTGTGGATGAAACGGATAACAAACCGACCCCTTTTACCGACTCATTTTCTGGGTATGTAGTGACTTCCTTGAATATTTTGTAGTCCGTTCATTGTGTGAGTGGGCGTTGTGAGTATTAGTGAACGAGCTCGTATGAGTGCAGGCCAGTAGGTTATATTGTGATGCGCAATCCTGACCTTTACTCTGTTTGCCGCTTACGGTTGCATTTTTTAATGTAAACGAATTGGTTTAGTTTATCACCATTTTCACACAAAATACCCATTAATTTAAAATCCCTACAGAACCACCTTTACTGCTTATTTCACAATAACAGATGTACCCAAATTAAAATTCATCCCGATGTTCAATGTAGCTGCAACACCCTAATAAAAATTAAATAGAAATCGTTTACACAGTTAAACAATATTTCACCTTTTTCCTTTCTTCCATTATCAAAATTCTGCACGTACGGAGTTATCTTGAGGGATAATTTTTCAGGAAGCTTATCACCAGTCATTTATTTCAGCTATTTGACATCCAACATTGCATCTTTGAAATTTAGAAAACCAACTTTTCCAACTGAGAGATTCGAACTGACCACATCTGCTACTAAATTTCCCGCATTACACAATCAGCTACCTGAGTAATATTATTACACAATCACGATTATATTCAAACAATTTACTAGTACTTTCTGCATACGTAACTTTTATTATAGAACATCGTTATTTCATATAAAATTATGGTATCATTTATATATATATCGCCGGTAACGTAGAGGTTAGTGTGCCTCGTAAACCGCGAATGCGAGTCCAATTCTCACAACTGTCGGGCTTAAAAATATATATACATCCAAAAATGCAGTACTGGATGCCCATTAGATCAATCAATTGTCTGACAAAAAATTCTCGTGAAAAATAATCTGCCAAAACATGTCTTCATATAGCGGATATCCATTTACTCCACCTTAGGGGTGGATATTTTCACACTTTGTAGATCCATATGCTCTACTTTCAAAGCGAACTTGGCATACATATATATATCAATAAATTAGTAATATATTAAAATAGCATTCTAAAAAACTGTTCGCCTCTACATTTAATGAATTTTACGCATAACAAACATTCAATGTATTGTTTATATAATTCGATTATTCATCAATTTAAATAGTTTATTCTAGTTGTGGGACGCCCCTGTGAGGTTTTAAATAATGATATAAATAGCGGTGTATTTTCAAAATAAATGTACCGGTGTATTTCTGGTATTTTACCGTATTATTAATGCACTTGCAATGTGCCTATCTATAACTTATGTAAATGTCACCGATATGCCTTATGCGTATTGAACGTTTCGCCGAAATACAATTGGCATAAACACTTCCCAGAAACATTGATAAATTATTTATGGTATTCTCGGTAAAAATAGAAAGACTGATACGATTGCTAGTTGGTTAAGCCAAGGCCTTACAAGAGTAATCATCAAATACAGGTAACCCTCGATAACGCGATTACGATATAACGCGGTGTCTTTTACTATTGTTGGTATACGAAGGGTTAATAATATAAGCATATCTTTTTCTCGACGTACATTTGCGTAAGTGGAGCATATAGACTTCATGCAGTGATCTAGGATTCATTGCCACTTGCCAACCTGTAAAACAGCTCCTGCAAACAAGCGTACAATATATTATTTGTAAATACCAGAATATATGTAAACATTAATTTTGGCCGTAAACCATAAGCATCAAAATTCTTTCTATGAATTCGAAGTTTTTATAATATGAAAAGTAAGCAGAATAAATTAGTTACATATACTTTCTATAAGTAATTTATTCTGCTCTATAATTTATTATACGCGGAAGACTCTCGTCTAATGTGACACAAAAACAACTCATAATTTAAGAAAAGATCTTTAAACTATTTTTTGAAATAAATACAATATATTATATCTATTGGATTTAACCATTTGTATGCTGGGCCAGCCTCGCCGCGTTCAGTAGCAATGCATCATGTTAACGCTGATAAGGACACGATGACCGTGATACGTGTATTAATAATATTAATTTAACCTTAATCCAGAATAGCTAAACTCCAATAATAAGTCAAAATTCATCCTTTTGGGTTAGAATGAAAACTTTCCCCGTTGCATTGGCCTGCGCATGCGCATCTAGCATAAAAGAGAAAAGATCACATACTATCATTCCCAATACATACTGTTTTTCGCAAGAGAATGTTAAATAACCATCTTTATACCATCTTTATATCATCTTTATACACCATGGCCAGCGATTAAGACACTTCATCGTCTCCATATACAGTTATCTTCAATTTCACTGGCCTATTTTTTTTCATCGTACTCGCTTTCAAAGTGGCACTTATGGATCTCTAACCTATGAAGACTTTTCATCACAAATTTTTCACGAAAATTAGTTGCCAGCCAATTGCCTAACCCATTGACACCTGATCCTATATTTTTGCATTAGCTAAAAACTCTTACATATATGGGATTCAAACCAGTAACTTCTAACACTAAAGCGCAAGTACTCATCCCCGGTGGATTTACTACAGCTGAATTATCGTTACCAATTACATTTATCCGGTGTGCGACTATTACCGAAAAACGAGATTTTAAATTAAATAAATATATATTCTTGTTTTTCACGTTAGCGTTTTGCCAGCTAATCGTTCAACTAACAATCCTAATACAGTTGAGGACTTGAACCCACAATACCGAGCAGTAAACCGCTTTCCATTTTTCACTTTCCTTATTTTTTATTTACCGTTTAATTACAAACGAATCACTATACTTCGATATCCTAGATATTTTATATGAATGTAACGTTCTAAATGTGTTTTTTATTTGCATATCCGTTTATATTTATACAAGTCTATTGATACTTCCCCAATATTATTAACGTTAAACACAGGTAAACAGAGCCATTTTGTTATTATGCACATAGTAAATACTTATCTGGTGACATTTTTCCTAATAATTTAGATAAATAAAGATACTTGACATGCAAATCCGATAACATATTTTTTAGGCTCGTATTCACTTCCGTTTAATATTATTGATTTAGAATCAAATTCGCCACACACCTAATATTCGATAACGTTCCGAGAATATACCACCAATCAAAAATGTTCACACAATTCATTTATGGCTTCCTTTCGCAACGTATCATGTATATTATAATTAACTATTCAATACCGTATAAAAATTTTAAATACGTCCAAATTTTAATATAATTAAATTTTAATCGCTTATTTTTATGTCTAAAAAACAATAAAACGTACGTATACTTGATTAGCTAAAATGCAGTTCTTGTCAACCTTAATTCATAGTATTTTTCGTAAGCCCTGATGACGCATTTTATTTTATAATGATATATTTAATGCAAGGAGTAGTTTTGAAAAAGATATCATGTGAAGTCTACAGACTATGCTCTTACATATTATGTATATTTTTATATATTTTCATAAATAATAATTCATATGCAAGTAGAAATACTTTTCGACAGTAAAAGGATTAATCAAATTTTAAATTCGTATACTAATACAAATATTTTTCAACGTGCTAAAGAATAAACCAAACTATAAATTCAATGGATTATTACAGTAAATGGGAACTGTAAGTTATAAATTATTCTTTCTTTTCAATGATTCTTTAATCTTCTCTCTTGATGATCTCACACATTGAGCTTATAATAATAATGACATAATAATAAATATAATCCAAGGACTGTTTGTTGCTCACTGTTTTATTTTTCGATCATATTAATAATTGAAATTATTATATTAATTGTATAGAGATAAAAATAATATGCTGAATGCTAATCCTTCATACCGGTATTTCCCTCATACTATTTCATTATGTAGTATTTCCTCGAAACGTATATTCACCGTATCATGTATGGCATAAATAATATAATAATATTTGTCTATTGCCACTATAGATATGAAGATGTTATTATCGACACAAATTTTCCGACAATTACATACCCACTGCCAATAACAATACAGATATTAAATTATTGTTTACAACAAATGAAGTATGTGCTTCATGGCAATTGTATTACGGTTTAAATAACATAGTAATTAATCATAGGAAGTGTAAACATCGGCCCGTTTCTAGGCAATAAGCTATAGAGTAAAAATCTCAATGCGACATTCTCAAAAAGCGGAATGAAATGAAATTTATTTTATTTCTTTATATTATATCATCTTTTATTTCGACTAGTGGGAAAACTGACGATTATCATCCACAGGATATACTCGTCGGAATTAAATTATGCTGATATGGCTGGGCACCACGTGGCAGTCATACGGTCTATGTAGGGAGCGGATATGGCAATAGAAGAAGATTATCTATGTGTTAAGCATTATAATCCTGGCTGGAACACGTCTTGTAGATGTCTGAATTCTGCTTATCCTTTCATCCGACCTGTCGTTATCCGGCGTCCTGAAAGACCATCGGGTATAATATTACTGACATAACTTAGAAGTATACAAGACAACTAAAAATTCTAGAGGCGCCAAATGGCGTCTATATATTCCACATACGAAACAGATATGCAACAAAAAATATTCTTGATTTTTCAACAATTATTTTTAAAAGTTATCATACACACGTATACACAATTGTATTAATAATAAAAATGGTATATATGATTTCGTTGTGTTATGCAATACGTCAGAATTATAAAAACAATATTATATTATTGTAGAACATTTTAATTTACTACGATTTTAATCAGTACTAGATCTAAAAACTTCAATCACCTTGATTGCTTAGTGATTTTCAGTCGACTACCAAGAAAATATACGCACATTTTCGATAATTCATTTTATGCCATCAATAAAGTATAGCGAGAAATAGCAAACTTATTTTCGAGTTCAAAATCTAATTTTATAAACAAATAATCAAAAACTTAAATAAATACTCTCCCGTTTTTTCACATTGTATAGCTAACTTTTAAGTAATTGTTCGAAGCTCGTTGTGTTTTTAATTGCAACATCAATTCATTTTTAATAGTTTTAAATTATTTATGTGGTATCTAGTAATGTTATCAATTAATAAAAGCGAGCGATTTTAGACTGGGCAATATTTTGTTAAATCTATAAATCTTCTTCGTTTTAATTTAGTTAGCTATCAGCGTGAGAACTGTTTTGTAGTACACGTAAATCCTAAATAATTGTCTAAAATTTAACGATCCGTTGGAACATATCTGTTCAATTACACCAGTGGTGTGCATGAAGCGAATTGCGTAGATTTATTTTTAGTTTATCATTGTATACTACATATAATTTATCACCAAAATGAACGTTTTTTTTTTAAAGAAAAAATGCGCCCATAATCTCATAAAAATGACTTACTAGTCTATTACATATTTATTCATTTCTCTTTTTACTATTCAACTAGCATTGGTTTTGCAATTAAAAAACAACCAGTAGATTTTTTTATATTTTGCCCTGCTCGACTTAAGGTAGATTCAAACTAATTCTTACTAATAATTAATTTTATTCATCTTGTTTTAATGTTGAGTCCGGTATCTGGCCCGCCATCGTTTATTTTGATTACACTGTAAAATGTACAATATGGCTTAACGCAAAGCTTAAAAAATTGAGAAATTCTAAGACTTAAAAGGAAGTGAAACTGTATGTCGGTATGATGAACTAGCTAGGTTTTTCCCCTGCGATTTAGTGGAAAAAAATTGTAAACCTCTGCTATAGATAACTACGCATCATAGTTATTGTGAATCAATGGTATAGTCCTTTTGACAATATACAAACAATTCCTGCTTTTATTATAGATCCTCATTTTATAATTCGATCAGTAATATGGTCATGTTCATATAACCACTTTTGCAGATATTGTCAAAATCTTCAAAATAGTCCAGTTAAAATCGCATAGGCTTTGGAAAGAAATTCGTGTCCTGGAGCTTAATTTGAACTAAAATTAAAAAGACATTTTTTTTTCATTGACAACATTGTTAGATGTTTAGATTTTTGTATGTTTAATATATGCACCTAAATCGCATTAAATCATGCATATAAAAAATTCATCTTTATTTTCGCATGATCATTGATTATAGAAGGCTTTAAGAGTTATCAATATCGACATTGATTCACCAACCCTGATTCTTCTTAATCGAGTCAACGTCAAAGAATTTTATTTTCAAATTTTAAGTATTATTTTTTCAAACCTTTGTTCACATTTAAATCTTACACCAATATACGCTAATTTCTTTACATTTCATATCAAATTATGAATAATGACGCCTATGTTTCATATAAATCTAGTATCGCGATCGCGTTTCTAGTATGATAGTAGTCTTAATTATACATTAATAACATGTTTGTATTATACACAAACAATCTGAATAAATATTATCTTCGACTAGCGTCCTAATGCTTCAATTTCGTTTCTGAACAACTGTTAGAATTTGTAATCAGCATCTGTGTTATTCAATAGGATTGAATAACTTATCTTCAGTTTGTTACAAATAATAACAATTTGGGAATATTTGATATTTAATTATATTGAGCTAATCAATATTGAACGTTCTCTATTTATATTAATTAGTCTGGTCGTCTATAAATCAACCATTAAAATTATAACATTAATTTCATCAAATTTTATCTCAAAGTTTTCCTTTAAAAAATTTCAAACACAAGCCATTTTACATTCTATATACCGCTCACTTTTTGATTGCAATTATTTCCTTAGATAGTTAGTTGTTTTTATTTGTAAAATCATCAACTTTCCTTGCTAGCCACTTGGGTTTGGCAGATACGATATTATTTGGAAGACTTCATACCACCCCAACATGATCAAAATTCAGAGTATTTCATTTTTATTAAAACAAAAGGCAAATGCTGAATCCTTTTCATTGCAATACATACATAGGTACTTCATTTACGTAACGCATATAATATATTAAATTGCTAGTTCCCAAATATTCTCAAGTATTAGAAATTCAAAGTTTGTTTGTGTTGCAAAGATAAAATTACCTAATTATTGCAAGTAAATATTCACAAAAACAGTTTTCATTTAGACATCTGTTGACATACATATTTTTGCTATTGGTTTATCAAATAAGCGTTTCTAATTTTAAAATTAATAAAATTTGAACATTATGTTATCGACAAAGTATATCATTTGAGTCATATTTTTCTTAATAATTCAAGAGAAGAAAAAGGACTTTTATAATATAAACATAAAATGTTTAAAGATTTTTTAGATGCCATCATTTGAAACTCGTGATTTAAATTTAAACATCTTTTGGAAATATTTTTGTTAATTAAAATATATTCAAGGTAACTAATAAATCTAGAGTTCATTTAAATTTTAAGAAAAAAATATAAATAACATACCATACATCTCTGGAACTCATAAAATCTTTCATATAAGGTAAAGTTGTCGAATTACAAGTTTTAATAAATAAAATATAATTTCCACCGTTATCGACAAATAAAATAAATATTTTTCAAAAATTTTCGATCAAATTTGCTTTAATCCAGAATTTCCTCGAAATAATCCACACACATGTGTGATCTTTCTTTACTTAAGATTTTATCTGCGGCGCCAGCCAGTTGAAAATTATCGTCGGTCATGAAAAACTACGTTAACAAACACTTGTGAAATGATTGCGCTGATATTGACAACTGATAACAGTGATAAGACATCACCAAATTGCTCAGAAATACTGTTATTAAAAATATATTTTTAATCAAAGATATAACTAAGCCGGTTTATTCTATCAGTTCCGTGGAAATAACGAAATATAGAAGTATTAAACAAAACTGATATACAATAGCATTCACTACGACTTCACTCATATGAAGTATTTTTATGGGTATTTTTAGATACTATTACCACCTTAATTTTCATAGTGTTATGGCCGGAAAAAATCGACAAACAATTTTATTTTAAATGAATTACAAGTTAAATTTATCAATCGTCAATTGTGGTTAGTATTGAATACTGAAAGAAGTTTTACTGAATTTAATTTGCAATCATTACATGGGGTCGGTCCATATGATTCTGGATATGTGAGGTTCTACGATAATTTGAAAGATACTCTCATCCAATCTCTTTAAAAAGCAGGGGATGGAATCTTTATATAACTTAAGGTACTCTATAAATAATAGCACATACGCCACTATTCAAAAAAATGTTTTTTTTGTATGTCCAGTATTTAGTTTCCAGATGCCATCAAAATCCGTTATTATAGAAGACATGGTCTCTCTAGTGAGTCTTATAAATACGCGGCATTTATTTCTAATACAGTTATCAGAATTCTCAGTAAAATACCAATTATTTGTCGTCAAATTAATGATGAATACAGACCTGAAAAGAAGCGTCACTTTTACTTATTATGTAACTTTCCATAAAAATAATGGTCTGAATTTAACACATATACTTGTAAATACTTATAATTCGTCAAGCCTCAATCAACGTGCGGAAAATTTTACTCATCACTGTTACTGTTTGGTATCTTCAGTTACACGCTACGGCTTATTGTCAATATATATATTTATACTACTTTTATTTATAGTAATAAAATAACAACGTGACTGTGACGTGGGTGATTGTATTGTTTGCGACGTCAGCTGTGGCGTCATCGCACTTGCCACGTTTCAGGGGCAACCTATTTTACCTTCAATGAAAAACTATGTTTTCATAACATGATTATTCAGTTTGTTTGTCTGGCAACTTCGGAATAATACAAACATTGGATAAACATCCATTGTTATTAGAAGGATTATATAATGCTACATATTGGGATTCTAAAATATTTGCGTAATAATACAGATGTTTTAATGGGAAATAAGTGTTTATTTATAATAAAGAGACTGCAAACGAGATAGTTTGGAGGCTAGAGTGATAGACTTTGAGAGAAACTGCTACGTACCTCAAAGCTTACTCTTTTGCCTCCTTTTGGTATTAATTTAAAACAGTTATATCCAATCAGGTTGGTTGTTACCCATTTACTGGGGACCCGTTAAGTAAAATTTTGTAATAATATACGCTCAAATTTTAAGATTTTTTACTCATAAAATAGTTAGTACAGTGTGTTGTATAATTACACTTCTCTTCATACGACGAGATAACGTTTCACCACTTTGGTCGCATGTCGAATTTCATAAAAACTATTTTACATGAAAAACCAATATTAATTCAATATCAACAACAAAAATAAATTATATAACATACAATACTTTAAAATACACTTACCATTAATACGTAATTGTAATAGATTTTTGGTAATTAAATAACTGCGCACAGCATAATTGCGTAGAAGACAACTGCGCACATATATAATACAAACGCACATAAGGCAATAACTTAGCATACATGCGACTGATCAGAAAGAGATACAATAATATTGCAAACTCAATTTACATAATTATAGTATAAGAATACTTATATGTTTTATTATATAGAATATAAATATGAACTACAGTTTTTCTAGAAAGATCACATATGCATTAGTTTGGTATTGCATAGTTTTCAAACGGAATGTCTTTCTGTGATTAGTTTTATGAGTGAGCAATTGTATTGTGTGCAGTTGCTATATGCGCATTTGTCCATGTGTACATTTTCCATATGTGCAGTCGTTTTTACACAGTCGTCAGGAACCTGAGCAGTAAATTGGTTCTTAAATGTGAGTGGTCGAACTAACTGTACTTTAAAAACCTAACTTAAGCATAAAGATTTGCCTCAAATGAAAAAACAGTCTAAAACGCAAATCCAATGACATATTTCATTAATTCACAAAAATCATTATATTTGTGTTATATTATATTATAAACTTCATATGTATTTATATTTAATTTCATGACGTGATTTGCAGAAATTTAACAATGACCGGGGATCAATCTGCATATAATTTACCACGTGTGTATTGCATGTTAAATATTAACTAACTCAGTAATATAATAGTTTCCTCAACATATTTTTTATAGCCGACATTGACATTACGTTTGATGATTCTTATAATGGTGGCATCATTGCAATTTAACGTGTGGAAATATTATAAAATGTTTTTTCATTCATTTACACATCCTGCAGTACACTTTTGATTGCAACAAGCTTGATACATCCGCATACTAAATGATACACAAACACTGCTGAAGTCATCTTCCTGAATTGTTATTGCCATAAATTCACATATATATTTAATTTTTGAGTGTATTCATACTATAAAATAGAAAATACATGTGTGTTTTCGTCTGTCACAAAAACACCTCCCAATGGTGAATAAAGGTGAAATTTTCAAAAGTTGTTTTGGCTACCATTTCTCGGTGAACTGTTTCATTTCAAATCATCACTGATGATCAAAAAGATATTGTTTACAGCCAAGTAACTCAATTAAATTTTGCACGATGAATAAAATTAGTTTTAATAAAAAAATAGTTTGAAATTGTCCCAGACAAAGTCCGGTAATAAACTGGCCTCTTTTTGAACTAATAACGATTTAATCTCAAATATTTGTTCAATTATTTAATAGAACAATGAATTATCAATCAATATTATATTTATTTTTAGAAAAAAATATCATTTAGGAAATTGGAATTGCAAACGCAAACGTTTTTACCGTATTTCAGGACTCGAATAAAAAATCGTTATTAAAACAATATTTATGTGGTAAATTCGAGCTCCATGTTGCTTTTAAATAAAAGATTTATATCTATATCTAAAAATGAGACTATTTCGTGTTGTATTTAAAATAATATCTATATTTGCTTTCTACGCATGCTTTTTTCACAAGTCTGAGGCTTAATGAATCAATGAGAAATATCTTTTAAGGTAAATTAGAATCTTGATTGTCCACACCAACTGGGGATAAAGATAGTGCAGATAATCGAAGAAACGACAAAAAATATAATAATCAAAGGGAGAAAAATATTCGTATTGTGAATATTTTGATTGATTTTCAGAATTTTCCATAATATGTACTGATAATTTTGTATAGTACCAACATTATAGACAAACTCTCCATCGTATTTTTCTTCTCCCACAAACACCTTAAACGTGTCTATATAAGTGTTTGCTGAAGATATATCGATAGAAAGCTTTTCATTCTTGCACTTGTCGAAAATTTTGTAATTGAAAATGTACAAATTTATATAATAGATTCGAGACGTGTAGTAAATACAAAATCCAATTCGGACAATCGAAAATTCGAACAATTGAGGTCCTCGTTTTTCACAGGAACAGTTACAGGAATAGTTTTCTAAGACCATATTTTTTTTATGAGAGATCCGATTTTTGTAAAGCGGGACAAATTCCTAAGCAATATACAAAACTGTCTCTGGAACAAAACAAGTCACAATGACTATCCATTGTTGTAAACAGCAAATATGTACGAGAATCTCCGCTTTTTCAAGCATACTGAGAATACTCTTATAGGTTGTGATCGGTGTCCTGCAATTTGCCTCACAAGCAAGAGAATCTAAATCCTAGCTGCTTTTATACCACGGAACACACAAATAAAACATAAAACTATAAAAATAAATGTCCGTGTACAATTTCGGCAATTACTTTTTTTGTTGTGTCGTTAATTTATTTTTATTTATTGCAACATTATGTTGCCATGAATTTTCTAATCAGATTTTATGTCTGTTCCAGCTCCGTGCATTTATTTTTATTACAAATATAATAATCTCATTAATATTTCGCGAGATTGTTGTCCAAACCATTTTGACATTGAGAAGGTCAGTAATATGAGAAATTTCGAGTGAATGCACACAAATCTGATAAAAAAAATATGTTATTCAATCACCCAAGTGCAATTTATTCACAAAAAAATATCATTTTTTATGTGACACGAGAATAATATTTACTGATAAGGGGTTCATTTATTTGGCACCGATTCGCATTTTATTTACTTTTTTTGTAGAGTTTTATTATCTTAACTCTACTTTATCGTACAATGTTTTCAGAGATAAGAATGTTTCTAGGGTACTGGTTATTTATTCGCAAAACTTACTACACGTAATAACTTCGTGCATTTTAATTCAATGAAATCAATAAATATAGACGCATGCCTTAGTTTACCCGTGTTTCAATTCCTTTAGCTACATATATATAATTTGATAAATATCAGTCATGCTAAATTGGTGGAGCAATTAATTGGGATAAAAATAATCTGTCGATATTGGTCACATAACGCACGCGGAAAAATCAAAATTTGTATGCACTGTATTTGCATTTGAGAAGGATAGCAGCCTTTTCCAGTAACAATAACATCATAATGGTTCATGCCATTAATAAATAAAATTTACATGAATAATTATATTACTAGATATTCGTACAATTTATTCCTAGTTCTTTACGGAAAGTAAGAAAAAACCACCGTTATCTTAAATCGTAGTATTATTTTACCGATACGGCGCACGAAAATTGAGAGGATTTTGACGTTTCTTTACCATTTTTTTTACTAATGTAAAATGCTTTATATTCTAAAATATTTAAAACTGGTAAACTTCCATATGTGAGATCACTGTTAGCGAC
>JAGVSQ010006262.1:0-16600 GCA_022683975.1 Rhyacophila evoluta
CAATATCAGATTCTTTATCACATATTTCTTCCGGAGAGTCGCTGTAATTGACGAATATCTGAATTTACGCCCATAAATGCAACTTATGTGTAGCACTTGACTTTCTATAATGCCTAAACGAAAACCAAGAATATACACGTATTTTGCGATGAATTTTATTGTACCGAAAATCCCTTGTTCTAACGAAATGGTTAATAAAGTGACATTTACATATGACACCAGTGGTCCAAAATTTTTGCCTTTGTATTCTATATACGTATCTCTCGAACATATTCCTACTATACACTATATTATTAATCATAACTTCAATTCTATTATGTTATTCTCATTGCGTTAATATTTTTATTTCCCTGGAAATTAAAAAAAGCAGATGAGTGTAAGGTTTTCTAGTATATTCACATAATATTATGCGGAATTGCAACTCTCTTTACACTACATTTCAATTTAAAAAAAAAAACTATATTGGGCTATAAATTAAGAAAACGTTTACAACTCCTATTATCTACGTATAGCTCTATGTCTTTTGGAATGTAAGACTGCAAACTGTACCGGTATAGCTATAGTTTTCATACTGCACACTTACATTCCAAAATACATCGAGCTGTATACTAGTGCCAAATTTTCTAAGGTTCAATGTCGAATGGGAAATTGGTCTTGTTTCTTTTGCTGCTTACTATTCGAATTTGTATTCATGAAATGTCAGATAGCTGGATTGTCTACCTATATCACATAAAAATTGTAGTTTGAAATAAGATGGTCTTTTGCCGAAAGTTTTATTTATTTTTTCCTTTTAGTATTGACTCAGTTTACGTAACATTTAATACGTATCGATTTTTTTTACTTAAGATATATAAAAGGTCATCTCTACGTTCGTAGTTCTTGAATAATTATAGGAAGTTATAATTATACACGTTAATTTGTTGATAGCTTTTTCAGTTTTGACATCCGATTTATTCGGTTTGGAATGGTAAGTATTGCGTGTCATTTTTTCTCGATGCTATTTTAATCGCCCGAACGATTTTCGCAGTCTAATATATTAATTTAATTCTATTACCTAAAGTGGGAACTATGGCGGTTCAACATTTAGAAGCGCGTAAATCAATCTCGAAGTGAAATCCCGGATTCCATAAAATTCTGCGAGTAGATATTCGGTCTTTTCATTAAGATTTCTCGTTAAAGACCTCGTTTTTACCCGCATTTTTCTTTCCGTTGTTCTGTAGTGAAGATTTATACGATCTTGAAACACGCAAAGCATTATTAAAGACCTGGAATTATGTTACCTGTAGGGCCGTAATTCTGTTTTATCTGTAGTTTTAACGCCTTTCTGTTTCATATCAACTCTTTTGACTGAAATGACTCGTAAAAAACAAATGCATTAGCTTGGTAAGTATGTATATGTAATAGATGATAACAAAACGACAGTAAGAAACTGTAATGTTATCGATTAATCTTTTATTATACAAAAACCCATTATCCACTTAGCTAAATCTTTTCAAACGATCTACCTACTATACTCGTACGAATCTTCTTGTCGTTATATAATTTTTACAATTTATTAATATTATAGCCATATACTCGACCGACAATTGAAAAGCTTACGCGCTATCCATTTACTAATATTTTTAATGTCTTCAACAGGTAAAAAAATTAAATAAATAATGGAGCATGATTTATTGTTATAAATAACCACATTCTAAGCATGTATCCTCTGGAAATACAGCATATGACTTTACAAGAATATCTAGTAAATTGAGCAATTAGCTGACGGTTAATTTTCGTAAAAAAAGCATTTTGTTAAAACAAGTCTTCACGTTGATCCATTATATGCACAATTTCCGAATGAATGTATAATAGTTAAAAAACTTAGTAATATTATTTTAGTGTCTATTAAATTAAATATGTATTATGTACAGAATAGAATAAGTATTGTAAATCACTTTTCGTTAGTTACCACAAGGGAGCTTTCTCCTTGCCATGAGTATAATAATTTATCTTCAAAGTCAACCTGCCGACACATCTTTTGGGCAGAGGATTTTGAGTCGTCTCATTATTTGTGTCATTTCATGTATGAATATGTCCTTTTAGTTCAGGGCGAATACGAAAGACACTTCTTCTGTGGCCACGGACAATTGCAGTGGCGTGCAAATCAGAGGGTGAAGAAAAGAAAAAAAATAAAAGAAACTATCATGCTGCAAATAAAGCCACCTCAGGAATAAAAATATTAGACACAGCTGAATAAGAAGTAAGTAACTACATATATACTTATTGAAATTAAAATACACGTGATGTTGAAAGTAATTATTGATAATTAGGAGCTTTTGTGTTAAGTTTTTTTTATTAATGGTTACTCACAGATAAATCTGTATAAAAAATAAACGTTAAAATATGTGAAAATATTATTTAGATATAAAATTCTATGTACATTTAACAGCTATGCACAGTTAAAAGGTTAATATTACAAGAGTCATGTGAAAATATTTAGTATTTATAACAAAAAAACTACAGTAATTTTACAAGCGCAGTTTTGAAATTGGTATGACAATATTTTTTTATTCCTTGTTCGCTTCAAAAGTGGAGTATTTGGATCGACACAGTGTGAAGATGTCCAATCCGAAAGTAGAATAAATGGAACTTTGCAATGTAGAAAAATGTTTTGACAGATTATTTTTTCACGAGAACTTATCACCAGAGAATTGATCAAACCAATGGACATCCGGTTCTTCATTTTTGAATTTTTATAAATACAGCTGATGTGAGAATTAAATCCGCATTTTCCGGATGCAAGGTGCGCGTACTAACCTCTCGGCGACCGGGGAAATTTTATGAATATTATGTGCTTTCATTTAGTATTTACACTTAACAAATCAGCATACTAAAAAGTGTAATATTATAAGTGAAAATATAAAGTATTTGTAACTTAAAAAGCTATAATTAGTGTATAAGCGCAGTCTTGACAATGTTGTGACAATCGATATAGCTAACTAAATTTAAATCTGCTAAACGTATATTTTTGAAGAACGTAATTCGAATAATTAAATTATAGTATATATTTTTAGTTATATTTTTAACTATTGGTTATAAAAAAACTATACATTTAACCATGCAATTCTTTTTTAGGCTGGACATACATGAGTTTATACTTTTATTATAAGTTGCAGTATATAATCTAAAATAATTTCTTTCTATATGATATATATTTTATGGAAAAGACAAATATTTGATATAACGTAGTTGGTGTATGATCCTAAAGAAAATCTTTGATTATGACTCATGTCTAACTAGAAATCATCAAATTTTCAAACAAGACACAATTGTGTGTTTAAAAATTCTAACTAGAATTTTAACGTAATTTTAAACTCATGTGTTTTTATGTTTTTAAAAGATATTTTTCAGAATTCTTGCGAAAAGAGTAACACTTCATAAAGAATTTTGATTTAAAAAATATTTTTTAATATATCACAAAGGCCACATGTTGACACACAATTACTGTTGTTGGCATTCCTCGCTGCCTTTACAAACAACAATATATCGTTAACATTTAAAGGGTTAAATTTTTGAAAGACGGCAAAATTTAAGATTATACACGCGCATTGTTGATTAAAATCCATGACATATTTTATATATATACTCGGTGAAAATGGAAAATGCAGTGATATATGATATAAGATTAGTGTAAATATTAAGTGTAGAAAAACAGAAGTTTTATGAAAAAATGCAAAGAAAAAGTACAGATGTTGTTGTGCTATTCGTATGACTGTCATTTCTGTATGACCTTGACAAGTGAGATTTTAGTAGTTAAAATTCAAATTATACGTAGCACAAAATACTTGAAATATCCATTCAAAGTAACTATATATAAAGAGTAAATTTGCAAAGTGAAACTATTCCACTATGCCAAAATTTAAGGAAGAACATTTTGAACAAGCAAAATATTTTTTGTATAAAAGTATAAAATACGGGATGTAAACCAGTAAAAAAAAATTTGAAAACAAAAATAAACATTGCTATGCTATATTAGGTTACTTTTATACAAAAAGTACTTGCTTAAAAATGTTTTCATTAAAATTTTGGCAAAGTGGAGTAAGTTCATTTTGGAAATACATCTCTCATATGCGAGTTAAATTGTTTAATCATCGAAGTGTGTACGACCAATTTCTATTTTAAGATATTTCGAGGTACTTCAGGCTTTTCCCAATAAATTCATGAAAATGTTTTCCTTTTTCGCGAGCCATTAATACTGTCTATGATATAAAATAAAATCTATACCTTCACCCCCACGACCGTGGGCTTAATCAAAGACAAGGTACGGATATTAAGGGTAGTCCGAAGGTATTGGTAGGTATATGAGGCGATATTTACGAGTGAACGCTGCATTATATGAACGTACTGCCTAGACTCAATGGAAATAAATAAATTTTGCAAAATTAACTTATGTTGATTGATGTCAACTGAAAAAAATGTGGTTTTATCGTATTTTGTAAAAAGCATAAATAAAAGGTTTGATATTATGTTAAATGATTTAATCTAATAATTTTGATGGATATAAAAAAGAATTTGATGCAGCATTTTTTTTTTTTTTTATTCGGATTTAAGTAAATTTGCTAAAATATAGGTGGACTTAAATCAGTTTGAAAATATTGTGTTTATACGCGATTCAAATACGTAAGGCGTTGACTTTTGTCGGCTTGAAATATTATACAGATTTACATACTGTATTAAACGTAAATAAAATATTTTTTTTTTCAATCTGTGGACTTAACTACATTTGATATCAATCAACACAGTTAATTACAAAGTGTATGAACTTACGAATTACATTCAACCAATAGCATATTACCTGACACGTAAGAATAAAAAGGGAGATCCATGTTGAATATAACAATGATTTAATGACTAAAAAAGAAACTAATGTGAGATAAATAAATAACTGTACGCGATGTGACAGATATGTAGATGATGATGAAATATAAATCGCCGACGTTTGATATCAATCAACACTTTAACTAGTATTTTTATAATATTTTTAACGAATTATTGAAACAAATATATATCCGATAAGCAAGCTAAAGATAGTAATTAATATTCGTCATGTTGTTGTTATGACATTGGTTTGTCGAATAGACCAGCTGTCAAATGTTCAAGAGATAAAAAACAAATTTCATTTAAATACATGAAAGTATCTGAGTTATTTTTTTCATAGAATTTATGATTGCTGAATTATAGATAAATATAATTACAGTACATACTATCAACCTTAGAAAACAAAAAAGACCTAACCCTCAAAATTTTCAGAACAGCTTTTATTTGACAATTATAATGTATACAACTTAATACACATTCTTATAAAAGGATGGAAGGCTGACAATGCTGAAGTGTTAAAATTTAGCATTTAAGTTTGAAAAAAGGGTTGTTTGACATATTAAATTAACATCACATTAAATGAATAAAACACTAAACCTTCATGTACTTCGAGGTCGTGGACACTTTAAGTTTTAAATTTGACCCAAAATCATTAAATAAACATTTTTTGTGTAAAGTTTTCTCAACATGAGTTACGTCATTTTTACTTTCCAAAATTAATGAATTGAAAACACGTATTGTTTTTCAAATCACGTACCTCGGATATTCGATAAACCAATCCTATAACGACGATATGTCATCGTTAATTCTTATATACTTTATGTAAATATTCTAATGTGAATTATGTGAGAATTATATTAGTGTTGATATCAAAGGCTAGAATCATACCACGTGTGTCTTGTATAATTCTCACTTGTTTCGTGTATGAAGTTTAGTCTTATACGATATTTGATTAGATAAAACTAGTAAATGGTAATTTCGTATGAATCGAACAAGAAAAAATTATTGTAGTCATGCTGTGAAATAATTAGTTGGTTAATGTTATTATTTCTGAAGATTTTTATAAATAAATATTACATGGATGTATCAAATTTATTTTTAATGAAAACCAGCTTCGTTTGTTTTTTTTACCATGTCTGCTGAGACACTGGAGCATATATCCACAGTTTGGAGATGATTACACCAGAAATAAATTATTGAAATCTCCGAATTTAAATTTGTTAGTTTTTGTTTGGTTATTAGCGAATTGCCTAAACTATTCGTCATCCAGTCCAGAATCTTCGAACTTTTAAAAATTCTTGTCTCGCTGAAGTTTAACCTTGCAATCTATGGCTCTAAGTCACACATTTTGACCAACAGGGAGATACGTCTATTTAGATATTTTTGAGCAATAAATGAGACATTCATTTATTTTTCCATCTTTTGCTTAAAATAATAATAGTATTTGTAAATAGGAATATAAAATAAATCGTCTATAGTTTAAAAAATGTAAAATAAGTTTTGAGAGAGATTGAGTATTGGCTAGTAATATGATTTAAAAAGGTTCGACATGACTGCTTCTACTAGCCATGCCGGTCCAGTAGACACAAAGTGAATTTAGTCCGATAACTTTATTAATGATGCAGTACTCATGTCTTCAAAGCAATCTCTCCGAATGTTTGGCCGAAGAGATCTGAAGAAGAGGGGAATGGGAAGGTGCTGGAGAGGTCTCTCTTAAATACTATCCCCCTCACTCTTTGCTAAAATCCCTCCTCACCTCTCCGAAGCACCCTCTCTTCCGGCGGGCAAGGAGAGTCCAGAAATGAGATATCCTTTAGTTTAGTTTGCGCTTTGGCTTAACTGGAATCACAGGGGTGGAAATAATTTATATATATATATATAAATATACATATATTTACATATATATATGTAAACCAGTAAACAAAATCATTTTCACAAGTGTTGAACACAAAAATAAGCATTAAAAATGCTATATGGTTCATTCATGCAAAAAATACTTCAAAATATTGTCCTTTCAACTTTAACATAGTGGAAAATGTATCATATCTATATATATATTCCACATATTCTTCTTACTTCTTATACCACATTTGCTCCCAAAGTGAAGCATATAGGTCTAAATATTGTGAAGATAACCACTCCGGAAGTTGAATATATGGATCTCATCCACAATGTGAAGACGTCTTGACGGATTATTTTTTATAATAGTTGTTTGTCAGACGACTGCTTAACCCAATGGGCATCTAGTCCTGTATTTTTGGATTTTAAAAGCCGACAGATGGGGAATCGAATCCGTATAACCCGGATAGCTAGACGCGCACGCTACAAACTTCGCACATATTCCCATTATTATATATACTATATCATATGCATTTGTAATATCGATGGCTAAGTGCAAAATTGATAAGTCTACTTTTTGCTGAAAATTACTTCATAATACCATCGTATTATGAAGATGCCGAAAGGCGAAACCCGGATCGCTAACAGTGATCTCACATATGGAAGTTTACTAGTTTTGAATAATTTGGAATCTAAATTGTTTCTACTATGTTTTGCTCAATCCAGTCATGTATTTTAAGATTTCTTAAATTCAGCAAACGTGGAAGTCGAATCCGCATTCGCCGAATTTCGAAGCGCGCATGCTAACCTCTACACTACCGGGGAGGCACTGTGTCATGAAAAAAATTGTTAATATTTTATAAACAAGATTATTTTTGACCTGCAAATATATTATTGTCAACTGACTGAAATAAGCGGAAACATAGTATTATTATTTCAAAAATTATTATATCAATCGTTTGATTATAATAGCAACTTGAGATGATTTTATATTTATTTATAGCACTATTTTGGTAATAAACTGTACTCGAAAGCGCCTTGAGTTAATAAATTTCAGCATTACATATGCGTTTAATTATAAAAAATGCAATTTCTGGCTTCATCGTGATTCGCTTGTCGAAAACGACGTCGCCGTGAAAGTTTCATTTCAATATCTCGGTAAATAAAAAGTTTTATTTTCTTGTTTTGTATGGAGAATTTTGCGCTTGTATCGAGAAACATATCGTTCTTTAATCTGCCTATGGTTTACCGATCTTGATTTTTCTTTCAATATTCTTCTTCATCTTGTAGAAGATGAAATAACCCATATAACATTGAGCTGATAGAGCTAAGACCATGCCAAAAATTGTATTCCGGAAATTGTTCGAAGATTGAAAATAAGTTGGAACAAGTATATTATAATAACAGAAGACCTCTTTAAATGAAACAATATTAAATATTAAAAAATAAATAAAAACGCAAATTTGTAGATTAATATTTAATTAATTTCATCTGCCTAAATCGAATGAGACCATTTAAAAAATAAGTTGAAAACACTTAAAAGAAATTATTTCTCATCATATAATTTGTAGAATGGGTTTCGGCTTCCAGCAAGACCTCTTCTCTTCACTTGCATTATTCAGTGCGATCATTTTTAATTTCAATAAGATCTTTACATATTTTTTGTTGAAAAACAAAGTATAAGACTTAGTCTCACTAGTGCGAATTAGTCTATTGCTTGAAATATCTATTTCAAATTAATATATTTAGTAGTCATCCAGTTAAGGTAATTTTTTGTTTTTTTTTTAAGCAATATTTTTTTATACCATGTTCTCTCCCAAAGTGAAGCATATGGATCCACGCAGTGTGAAGATATCCACCTCGAAAGAGGGGTATATGGATCTCCGCAATGTGAAGACGTCTTGACAGATTATTTTTTACGAGAATGGTTTGTCAGACTATTGTTCAACGCAATGGGCATACAGTAATGCATTTTCAGGTTTTTTTTTTAAATCCGACCAAATGGGGAATCGAATCCACATTCCCCGGATTACTAGGTGCACACGCTACCGACTGCGCTAACCGGGGAGACAATATACATTATGAATATCTGGTTATGAATTAAAATTATATACACTGACGAGATTAAAGCATTTTTTGTAGCATCATATTTCAAAGTAATTTTTGATCCTAGCTAAAATGATATTATCTGACATGGTCACTTTTGGCATTGAACCAAAAATACTACTGTAAGAAATTAAGGAACCGATATAGTTGAACAGATAAAAGTATTAGTTTTGATGAATTTTATTAATGATGGTTTGCCTTGCAAAAACTACCCCGATATTATCGCAAGCTTATCCTTTATCCATGTCCATATAATAATTAATCCAAAATGGCCCCCAAGGGATGGCTATTTCATCCCTATGTTCCAGCTATACTTATGTGCTATGTATTTGTTATCTTACATCAATATTACATAAATACTTGTCACTTCACACTCTGCGTTCATTACCACCGTTATCCGTTACTCCCTGTTATCCGCTAGTCTTGCCGGGAAGGGGCAGACATGATTAACGACCGTTGCGAGAACCCTACGGACAAAACTTGCCTCACGCGAATTTTAACGGATTGCGGTGTTGGGCCTTACGAATAACGAATAATGGGCGTGGGCATCTAGTAGCAAGTAGCTAACGGATTCATATATACTACTATTTAACTTTCGACGTTTTCATGAATTAATTATTTACGAAGAATTATTTATACAGAATAATTTCGCCAAAGCTTTTTCAACTTGAAGTTCAACTAACAATACCAATCTTATACCCTTCAAAAGTGGAGTATAGGGACCTCAACAGTGAAAATGACCACTCTAGAAATGGAGTGTATAGATATTTGCATAGTGAGGACCGAGACTAATATTTTTAAGAAATATCATTTGAATGGAATGTGATTGGAGAATATCGTTTCGATCGGGGATATAGTCATTATTTTATTTCCCTTATCTTTATACACCAATACTGTATAATCCATATTAATAAAGGCATGAATGTTTGTAAAAAAAAATCATGGCCTTGAAAAAAGTGTATATATTTATGTCTCCCTCTACATACGTTTTTAATCCTTTTTCTTTCTCTTTCAAGGACAAATTTTTATGATATTATGATGGTTTACAGAGTAGCACAAATACACATGATTATTAACAGTAATTCAAGTGTATGTGTTCGATTAATCATTTAGCTGTTTCTTGTTTACCTTAGTTTGTTGAATATTGTAAGAGTTAAACTATTTTGAATAAAGTCGGTTAAAAATTGAATATATTTTTGTTAATATTATAATTTATCAAATAAATTGAAAAAAAAATAAAGAGATTTAATAAAAAAAACACATATATTTTTTCATAAATTAGCTGTAAGTCTTCCCGATAGCGTAATTGATAGCGTGTGCACCTAGCAATCCGGTGAACGCGAGATCGATTCCCCATCTGCAGAATTTTCAAAATTCAAAAATACAGAACTGGATGTCCATTAGGGTTAAACAAACTGATAAACAACTCTCGTGAAAAATAGTCTATCAAGACGTCTTCACGTTACGGAGGTCCATATACTCCACTTTGGGAGCAAACATGGTATAAGAAGATGAAGAACTTTTAAGTTCAATACTAAATTATTTTAGGTTATATTGCAAAGTTTTGTTATTACAGATACCGGGTTATTTTGTAGAGATGTACACACTCCTTTAAAATAAACTATAAATATAACATAGATACCTTACCACAGGGTTTTCCAATTTTTTTCTGTAATGGAAGACTTTGCAATCCCGGAAATTTTAACGGAATACTTAGCTTAGGTAACTCCTATTAGTAAAAATTTTAATATAATGTTATTAATTATTATTAATATTAATCGGATTTGTGAACAATATTTATAAACGCGGTTGATCTTTCTGTCAATCCTGGTAACTGTCGTTAAACTGACAAGACTTGTCAGCTGGTCGGGTAAAAACAATATACCCCATCTCTTTCATGTGCACTGTGTGAGAATAGATGGTCGTCCGCTTGCACCTAGATACTTGACGTTATAAGCATCAGTGGAGATCGGCACTCGCCTTTCAATACGAAGTAGAACATCCTTAAATTGATTGCAGTGCATTTCTAAATTGTCGCGAAACACCTATTTAGGTTCAGTGGAACACTGGTAGTTTGGGGAACCCTGCCTTACCACGATGAAAGAAAAATCTAAAATAAAGTCTGTTCTCACTGAGGCTTTGAATTGGGCACAGGCTATGAAAAAACAGTATGTAAGGTAGTCAATAATTAAGAAAAATTCAAAAATGCAGGACTGAATTGTCTGACAATCAATTATCCGATGGTATAAATATTACCAGTGTATTTTAGCAGAAATTGGCAATAATATTAATATTAATTTAAATAATTAATATCAGTTATATATTCTGACTTTATTGAGAGGGTATGTAAATATCTACAGTAAGTTTTGACCCGTCAACTGGCCTACCCACGAACCCTTTGCCTTCGCTTATAAATAAACCGTTTCTTCTTCCACACGAAAGCGCCGCAGTGTTCTCAAAACAAAGCCACATACCAGAAGAAGGGCTTAATTTCTGATACTGCCTCTCCCACACTACCTCTTTTCCTTTAGGGTTTTACCTCTTTTCCTTCCCATCCTCCTCCCACACATACTCTTACTTCTGTATAATAATTTGCTTTTAAAAATTAAAAATAATAAATAAATAATAATTTCTTTTGTCAAAAAAGTTATTTATATTTTTTTGAAGATTTTCGCTCCGAAAGTAAGGCGTATGGAGCTTGGCAAATAAATACATTATTTGATAAAATTTCACAAGAATTGGTTGTGAAATAAATGTTCAATTCAATAGGCATCTAATCGTACATTTTTGAATTATAATCTAGCAGATGTGGGATCGAATTCGCATTTCCCGGATGCGGGCCGCGTTCTAACCTGTACTCTACCGGGGAGACAGACTATTTAAATTCATGAAATTAAAGAGCTGCTTTTTTTAAAATAAAAAGAGAAAAAATAGGGTCCTATTCTCGAAGAGTACCCTTCGCTATCAGACAGTGCTTTATTATATTGGATACAGGGGCGTAGCTACCGAAGGGCAATTGGAGCAGGCTGTTCCATGCGCATGAATCAAGGGGGCGCGCAAGTGAAGTAAAGTTGATGCGAGAGCTTAAAAAAACTAGAAACTACAAATTCTGGACAAAAGCAAAAAAAATAATAAGACGTTACACCTAAAAAAATGAAGAACTATCCAAAAAGCGTAATGATTTTACTTGTTTCAGGACGCTGAATTTGTAGTTACGCCACTGATTGGATATTATAAAACATCAACGTTATTTGTCAGAATATTTTAATTTTTCTGGCATTACGAATGAAGTATATTGACCATGGAAAAGAAAAATGACATAACCCACACACAACAAATTTCAAAAAGGTACAAAAAAGTGAATATAACGATTTTGGGTAAACGTCAAAATATAGAATTGACGCAACCTTAAAGTGCATGACTATTTAAATTGGTGTTTTATTTACGAAATCTGACATTAATTTAACAAATTATTTAATTAAATCTAATAAAATTAATTGGGTGAAATCCGTTTTTCATTAGAAAATTAAAAGCTTAATTTAGACACGAATTCGGCATTTTAAACTTATGACCTTTTGGTAGAACGTGTATTAAACTGTACAGACTCTGATTATCGAATAAAAACTTTTTCAAAAATTGAAGATTACGTCATTTTTAATTTCCAATGTCGATATGATAATATTATTGTCGAAATCACAGATTAGAAGCACATCGGAATTATAAGTGAATCATGTAAAACATTTCAGTCATGTTCTATATTTGTGTAATTCACACACAGGAAAAATTAGATTTCTTAAAGAATAAACAAGAGTTGGAAAAAATGATTTTATTGAAAACAATTAGAAAGTTTGAAATTTAAAATAGATTTCTTTTTATCGTAGATGGATAGGATAATTATTTAATAGTTTAAATTGGAGGTATTAAATGTAATCTTGAGTAGGATGGCGTACTTTAAGTAGCCCAACATCGGTATTTAACTTCCTTAAGTGATATTAATGAGAAATACGATTTCAAGAATAATGGAATGGGGAATCTTCGAGCTTAATTCTAGTTTTAGAAAGGATACTTGAAGAAATACTCACCTACATGCTTCCCATACATTGTTCTTCTTACGGGAATAGCATATTACGAGTATGATAATTAAACATGAGCGCTAAATTGTTTTATTACATATTGAATTGTTATAATATATTTTTATTCTTAATTCATTTTGTAGTATGATGACATATTGTCACTGAGAGATTGAATAAAAACATTATTTAAAAAAAGCCAACGGTGCAATATACATTTTAATGTTTCAACTGTTTTTTTAAAATGATTTGATTTGTTAAGTATCGATGGTCATAAGTTGACAACACGTATCACATATTTGTTAAATTGTTCTAAATGACTAAAAACGTAATAAAAATATTGGAGCGTCAAGAAAAACTGCTGAAGAAGCACCCTGGCTTTCATTGATGACAAAAATGTGGCAAAGCACAAGTTGTTTATGACTCAGTCTAATATGTATATATATCGACTGTGGGTTGAAAAAAGGACGTAACCTCATTTTTTTTTCAGCTTTTTTCGATAATCATAATGTATACAACTTAATACACGTTCTATCAAAAGGATGTAAGCTACAAATGCCGACCTAATATCTAAATTTAACTGCTAAGTTAAATAATATGCGGGCTAATGATATTTTCGATCAGAAAAAAGAACTTTCACCACATTTATTTTAATAACTTATTAAGCTAACATCAGATTTAGTAAATAAAACACTATAATTAGTATAAATGCATATTAAGGTTAACATTTTGATTTTCGCAAAATTATTAAATATAAGTTTTTTGTGTTTCCTGTAACATTTGTTCTGTGTGGGTTACGTCCTTTTACCTTTCTACAGTTGATATTATATAAAATAATTACGTATTAAATTTCAGATGTCTTATTTAAGTTATTTAAATTTTTCGTGCTTTTGAATTTGCAAAATTATCTGTGACAGAATCAGAGTCCACGTTAGTAAATACGTCATATTCTGTAAAAAGTAAACTTAAACTGCTTCGGTTCATACTTGTAAATAAATCTTGATAATATTTAGTTTACTGAAACTTCTTTCACTGGTAGCAACTGTTATGTGTAGACAAATAATTTAAAGTAACTTTGACTTTTTCATCTTCATTTATGCATAAATTCAAAACTTTAGCATCACTAATTCGATTACAAACAGTAGAATCTAAATATTGATATGATTTATTTTATTATTATTTGCAATATTTGATTATAATATGAGAAAAAATCTTAATCAGTAATTTTTGCGTCTTTTTTAACACGGCGCTCACGACCACCGGCATCGGCTATTTACGCTTCTGGTTGTCACGTCCCTGAAATAAATTTCATATTCGATACGCCACAATATAATCAATCGATTTGTATTGTAGCGGTCATTCATATAAAAACGTCCTAAAATTCTCCATACAAACTAGTTGTTTGGTTGCTAAAAAGTACTTCACTCATTACAGCGATACCCAAAAAACGACAAACACCAAACAACCGACAAAGCACAACACGCTAACGGCGCATTAAAATAAAGCTCATAACTGCTTGACAAGTGCGTAAGACTTAAGCTGCCATTTGCATGGGAAAGCTTATAACCCCTAACGGCCGAGCCTCCGGCAGACCATCGAGGGTGATCAGTTAGACTGTGAGCTGTCCACTCCATTGTCGGCGAGCAATTTGCGCGGAAATTATTTTGTGGGACTATTCTAAGCGCTACGAACAAAATAAAGGGTAGCCAATACTTAGACTGTGATCGAGTAGCGGATTGTATGTATGAAGGCTTTTCTTGATTTTCAGGCAGCGGTCACGTTCACAGCGTTCAACCCTTTAGCGGCTCTTTGAATAATTGGTGGTATGGACGTTGGGGTGGGGGAGACGTCTAAAGTGGGGAGTGGGTTGGACGTCCATGTAGAAATTACCTATGTATGTGTATATATATACATAATGCAGTTCACTATTGGCGTATGTGAATGGTGCACTATGGAAATTTATTTATATCATAGATATTTTATTCATGGGTATTTTGGTTTCATGACAAATAAGCACATTAAAATTGCACACAAAACAAATGCGCACATATAATTTATATATACAATACGATATATATTGACTTTAGACAAGAAAAAAGGACTTAGCTCACGGAACAAATTTTAAATTACACAAAAAAGTATATTAATTGATTTTGCGCCACAAACAAAATATTTATTAGAAATAACCTTGAAGTGTATGAAAAATTTGTTATCTTATTTAGCCAATTTAATATAAATTTAATAAGCTAAATAAGAAAAACTAGTAAAATTGATGTGGTAAAAGTTATTTTTCCTGGTTGCGAATTGGAGAGGTGATTTTTTTATTCAAACTTAAAAGATGAACTTAGATACTAATTCGGAATTGGCAGCTTAAATTCTTTTCCTAGAATGTGTCTTCTACTCTGAACTACTGAACTATTTTGAATAAACTGAGGGTTGCATCCTTTTTCCTTTCCACAGTCAATATGTATTTTTCCTGAAATCTGAAATTCAGCTGAAAATGTCATAATTTTTATCTGTGTTGATTGCCTTGTGTTCAGTTACCAAACATCCAGTTGTGTATGTGTGCATTTGTCTTGTGTCTATTTATCGAACTACCGGATATTTTTACATAATTCTCATTATAACGCTCATAACTATTAGTGACGAACTGAGATTTGTATATGAGTTTATTATTTAATTATAATAAATGAACCATTTTTTTATTATATGATTACTGAAAATTGGCCAAACGCCTCAAAATTCTAAGTGTTCTTCATGATGACCCTGCGCAATATGAATAACTTGTTCGTGTAAAGCTTAATATCTATTCTTCTAAAACATTTATCTGAATTTAGTTTAAAGGTGTACAGTTGTGTTATGCGCAATTGTCACGTGTGCCGTTGTATGTGTGTGCATTTATCTGGCTACTGAAATCTACAAACATATTATTTAACTTTAAATCATCTACGGAATTTGAATTCAAATTTGAAATATTATAATCAAGTATAATTGTTATTATAATGCATATTCGAAATCATTTTTTTCATTATTGTTACAATCGCAAATTCCAAAATAACTTTGTTATCGAAATTAGTCTTGTATGTATGCGAATATTCATATATTCGTATTGTATTTATGTTAAAATGAATGGTATTTATGATATTATTTATTTAGTGTCCTGTGTAATTATTTTCCACAGCGTCGGGTAGGTCTATCCGTGCGCGCATGTCTGCATAAAAGGTTGAGCAGTTGTATACTTTTGCAACTGGACTCGAATGACCCTTCGCAACAAAAGGGTTTTTGCGAATAATATTTTGCGAAAACCGGTGTGTCAACTTGTCCTTCTTTGAAAGATTATGAAGGGTTTTAAAAAACGTTATTGCATTGTTCGCAATTTTATAGCGTGTTTTTGTTAAGTTATTATTGTAAATATGAATATGTCAGAGGAGTTTGTGACGTTTTTAATTTATGAAATGTTGCCAGACTGCTTGAATTACATCGAATAAAAATTTGCATGTCGGATAAAAATCGGTAAATTATATGTACATATGTATATCGTCGTCAATATTGCAGGAACACGTAACTCGATATGTTGGCTTAAGTTACTTCGTAAAGTATAGTTTTATTTTTTGCAATTTATTGTATCATTTGCATATGTTTATAAAACGCGGAAAATACAACAATACATATTAACCCTTTCATAGCCGTAAATAAATCACGCCGCAGTGCTTATCAGGCCTAAT
>JAGVSQ010006263.1:0-16600 GCA_022683975.1 Rhyacophila evoluta
AGTTTTTTTATCGATTTGCATAACGGAAAGCGATCGATAATAATTAGTTTTAAATATAATTATTGATGTAGCGGTTGTTAATATTTTACACACTATAATGATTTAGTATTATTTATTAGGCGGTAGTCTTAGAATCTATATTTTATTAAATAGCATATCGAAATTAAAAGATATGCTACATTATGTTGTTTATCGTTAGATGTGTGTGGTATAATATAAGTAAAAAAATAAGTTGATTCCGTACCAATGATTGCATTGATAATAGAGAGTAATTATTGAGATAACCGGTAATCATATAATCATCGTATATATATGAGATTATTATTAAACGATTATTGTTAAAAAGTAGTTAACCTATATGATTAAAAAATAAATGAATATTAATCCATAATATAAGAGGAAATCACCGGAGAATAATGAAATTAATCGTGATCCTGGTAAAGCCGCAAACTTCCGCTGATAGATATGTAAGTAATTCGAAAAAAATACAAAAATTAGAGAAGAGGAATAATTAAATATTAAAGTTGCAGTAAATAATACTTTTTGCAACGTTATATTTATTTAAAATTTTGATGACGTATTAATAAGGCAAGTGAAGATGATATGAAAATTGAAGACTTTTGTAAAAGACTAATGACTATCATTTAAATAATCAATTGAAAAAAATCATTTTACTACTGTAGAATAATTTACAAATGAAATAAAGGTGACAATTATATTTTAAGTTAGTCCAAATCGAATCATATAACTGCAAAAAAAGAGTAAAATAAGCTGTGTGGGTGAAGGAAAAGACGAATAGTATTGGGTGAAAAACAAAATATCAAATCAAGCTATGTCTTAATATTGCGAAAATCGAAATGCTCAACATTCAAAGAGGACATTATTAAAAAAAAAAAACTTTTCAGATGTATAACTAAAATGTATCATAAGTATGGATTAACCTATGTACGACGGGATATTTCCGCAATTTCAAATAAACGTGTAATCTTCACAGTGACATAAAAATAAACCCAATATAATATTCAAGAGATTGGCAATCTGCAGTAAAATACTTTAGCTTCACCTCTATCGGGGGATAGATAGATATCTCGAAATCGTTTCGATCCAATCGCAATGCCCTGTGTATATTATAATATATTATAAGTACACGAAATAAAACGTAAATTGGACGTATACATACTCTCCAATAGTAAAATTTGCGATGCTATCTAGGAGAAGTTATCACATTGATTGCGGGTAAAATATTTTTATACTTACTCCTAGCCAGGAAAGCTGAATGATTATTTTGGAAATTTTATAAGAATTCATTGACTTTTAATTAAAATGCAACATAAGCACGTTGTACACTGCGTTTTTATTCAGAATATCATAATGATTGCTGCTGAAACTTTGAAGGAAGAAATGACAGTTAGCTAACATATACGTATTGTGCATACAATTGTAATTTCTCTAGATATATTCTCTTCTCAGTGGGTGTGATTAAATGCATTCTCAATTATGCTGGAACTTACTCTTAATTAAGATGTAATGGTGATATTATGATAAAAAAATGATGTCACAATTTATGACAATGTAAGAGAAGAAAAAAATGATATGGTTTAAATACTAGAATCTTAGATTTAAATCCTATTCAAATAATTAAAATATACAATTTTTTATATTGTAATATTTATACTTGTATATATTGTAATTTGGTTAAATGTAAGAGATGTTAGAAAGACGACGTCACGAGATACGCATTCACTTGTAAGCGATAAAACCATAAACCTTCACGAAAATAGTGAATTTATGTCTGCACTTTTAATCCTTATATTCTTTCAGGATCTGTATCATAATTAAAATTTACAATCATAATAAATAGTAAAAAATAGATTTTATAATTTTATTTCAACATAATGTCTCTGAGAATCACAATCTTTACTTCCAAATACTATTGATAAAAAATGATAAACGTTTGATATATGCATCTTAGATGTTTGGACCAGAAATTGAATAAATTTTTTAGGTTCTCTTTGTGTATACATTGCTAAAAATATACTAATATCGTACAGGGATCTATTTTTTTTTAAATAAAGCTTTCAATAAGATTTCATTACAGAAAATATTTCGAATTAACATAACCCATTTTTTCTTTAGAACCATAAAATTAGCCCCTTCTTTTTTACGATATATTAAACAATCATATCATTTTTATTCGATACTGTAATAAAAATACGATAGTACACCTTTGTAAATAATTGCTTTAATATCGTATTTTATCTTCTTTATTGATCAAATTAGCGGTTGAAAGGGAAGGAGCATTTCCTTAATAAGAATATTATGACTTCCTTCTTTGGCAAAAGTCAGACGAAGCGAGATAGCTTGGTCACGGTTTCTTCAACTACAGTTTTACGCGGTGGTTATTTACCGCGGGTTCATTCTAAATGATGATTTTTTACCAAGTACGACACGATATCGATATATGATTGATTACATAATTAAAAATATAGTGACGCATTAAAAATTTATTCAGAATCGAAATAAACGCCATCTTTACTGAAAATCCTTTGTGAAAAAACCAATGTAAACAGTGTAAGTAATTTATTTTGATCTAAAATAGCACTAGTTATACGTCAAATGTTTAAAAAATGTGTGTACACACTCCACCTGCCTAGTACGACAAAACTATATGAATAATAAATAGGTGAAGATCTGGCACACGGCGTTAGCTTTTAAGCGCAATTTATTATATTAAATAGATGTAAAAATTAATTTAGTAAAGAAGGATTTACTATGTCTGTATTTTTTTTTATAATATAATATTTTTAAAGACACATACATGACTATGACAAAATCCCGTAAAATTAACGAGTAGTGTCTTATAAATAGATGTCTATAGTATCCAGTTGGATTTAATATACACGAAAAAATTTACTATTTCATACAAAAGTTTTATTATATATATTTAATCAGACACCCAGTTTGAGGATCACAGAATTAAACTGAGACGATTGATTAAATTTCTTTATCGACACGTTCATCCAGAGATGTTTAGGATCGGAAGACTTTTGACAGTAATGAGTTTGGAAATTTGTACATAAATAAGTTTTACCTTTAAGCAAAGTAAATGTATCAGCCGGACCAACGAAGTTCGGATAGAAAACAACTTCGTAGATTTAAACTTGTACGAAGTAATAACGACAAAACTAAAGCAGTTTGCCGATCGCTTTTAATACATTGAAGAGATTTTACATTTTAAAAAGTTAGATTAAAGATATAGTTTATTACGCAAGGTCTCGTTTTATGAACTTTTACAACATGAGCTTTTTGAAACACATTATAATTTAAATTACGATCCCAATTACCAGGAACCCTAAAGTCCAAGATTGCGTCAAGAAAGTTATAAAATAAACGTGTGTATACATGTGTGTGAAAATTTTATAGCCACTTAGAATGACTTAGTAAATTTTTCCTTGACGAGTAAAATAGTTTATGGATGATTTTATTATATTTTATTTTGATAAAAACTTTCTATTTTTCTAATTAATTTATTATTTTCCCACGTCCACTCCTTAAGTGGAGCACATGGGTGTCCGCAATGTAAAAAAAATTGTTGATAGATTTTTTAACAATAATATTTTACCGGTCAATTTCTCAGGTCACTGGGCTGTCTTGCATGTTTATTTTTTTGAAATTCTGATTAGCTGTGAGATTTGAGCCCGTAGTCTCCGGCACCGAACCGCGAGCGCTCACCTCTCAGGCGCCGTTGGTTGTGTACAAAAAACCAAGATAAAATCACATTTTTAAATACTCGCTTCACCGTTACTTATATTTACTTAATACTATTTAATAGAAACGAAATATCATATCATTCAGCAAAATAGCTTTTGGATGACTTATCTTTCATTGTTTTGACAAGACATTTTATTGTTTTCATATGTTAATTTAAATCAATTCCACCGTCCTCCTAAATTGCTTTAAGTGTTATTGATTTCACGTATTGCCACTGATTTTTTTTATATTTCATATAAGCCAATCACCAATTCTTAAGGTGGCCCTCTTTATTGTATGTACCACTGGATGGGGAAATTGTATCTTATACGAGCAACACGACCCACCTCAGTGCTTCACTCATGCATACTTTATGTATCATTTAAAATTATGGTTTTAATTTATCTATTAAAATGCTGTAGCGAAAATTTATTCAGTTACAATAAATCAATTACTGCTTTGAAGATTTAAATACAAAATAAAAATAAATGTCTTTGCACTTCATCAGATATACAGGGTGGAAAAAATATTACAAAAATAGAACTTCAATACAAAATCCAGTATATTTACCAACGATTACTGAGAAATAGGAAAAGATAATATTAAATTTTGATGCAAGCTATAATGAGACGAATTGTGACGTAAAAAAAAACAACCTTATGACTGACATCTTGTGGTTAAAAACACTAATGTTCGAAATTTGAATTTTTATCCTCAATACTATAATCACATTTATACGATCACGACCACTTCAACTTTATTGAAATACTAAATAATGATAGCCGCAATATAAGGTACTTATTTTTTAGTAGCGGCTATTCTTCTGTTTCATATTTAAAAACAACATTCTTTATTGCATGATTTATTTTATACAAATCATTAGTCAAAAGAGAAGGAACAAGTAAAAGAGTAAAACTAGTGTAAAGACAAAAATTGCTTTAAATTTTAAATGCTCACTTCATGGTGAACTGCTTTCACGATTATTTTATTGCTACGTAGTGACTGTAATTAGCCATGCCTAGAAAATTTGAAATATTTAATAGTTCTAAAAATAGCTCTCATGTGTTGGTACGATTACAATGTCGGCTATATTTCTTATAGCGGGCAAACAAAATTGAAAAGTAATAAAACTTCACAATAAAAATCACTCTGTTATTAAACGTAGCTAATCATGTAGCGTGTGACACACGAAATATTTTTCATAATAAGTTTCGTTAACAAAGGGCGTACAGTTTTAGTTTACTGCCTCGCAAATAATGTTAGTGTCGATCGTTTTTCATTAATTTACTTCACATTTTAAAACCATTTTATACAAAAAATACATATTTCATCAGAAAGCGAATTCAATACACAAATTCTCCTAAAACACTAAACACAATACTAAATCTATTATCCTGTGCTTTAAATTAAAAAATACAATGAAAACTCTGAATTGAATCTTGTTTAAGTCAAAAATTTCAATAAGTAAAAAAAATACCACTCCATTTCTTCGCGATTTTTAACCTATATTCCTTCTCCGCGTAGTATTTTAAGTATGGTTTTACTTCAATAACTCGAATTTTATTGTTGCAAACACTGTACTGCTTGATTATGCGATTACGAAAGTCTGAATTAATCAAATAATGTAAAATCAATTTTACAATCAGTAACTTTGCATTTAAGAAGCACACGTATGCAAGTCACAAATTTGACGAAATCAGTTAATGATGACAATTTGTAAGTAATGATTATGTTAATCAATGACAAAAAGATGAAAATTGTGTAACAAAAGATTATAGAAATAACAAAATGAATTTGGATCTACCAACGCGTTAGAAGCATAAGAACAAAGCAAAATTTGTACCGAGGAGTATAAATTTTTTATTTCTATTATTATACATATCGATTTAATCGATCTGTATAAATATTTATGAAGGTTATAGGAGTTTAAATAAATACATTTTTCGCTCTCCTAAGCATTTCACTTTATGTATTACATGCATATTAAGCGTATCTGTCTGCTTCTCAGCTAAATAACTCTAATGTACAAACGTTTGTTGTAATCGTTAAAATTCTAAAATCTTATTTTTCATTTCGTTGTTTCAAAACGTTCCTAAATATGAACGTGTAGTACGTATGAGAGAAAAGTAGAAATGGTATTTGCATTTTCCTTTACGGCGTCTGTTAATTACCATAAACTTTTTACCGCATATAAATACACGCAAAGTGTCAACATTCAAGTGCGTAAACCATTTATTTTCTAAAAAGTCAATTGAAACAGCCTACAAAAAATATGGGGCATTACTTTTTACCGACCGTCACACAAAATCCGGTCCGCTGTAAAAGGCCCTACCTAATTTCCTCTCTCCCGGGTATTTCTCTTTAAAACGCAATTGAGCCTTGGGTCATAAAAAATATATGTGCTAGAAACATTACACTGTAAGCAGACCTGCGATTCGAAACAACCAGTCATTGTTTTGGGCGAATAAAAGGAGGCTTCTCGGGAAATTTAATCACATTTCGCTTTAGAGTAGATTTCCATCTTTTATCTTTCAGGCTTAGCATCTAAGTATTTATTTTTAATTACGAAAATATATTATAAACGAGTTATCTAGATTGCTAACTATATTCTAAATTTAAACCCACAATTCAATCAATGGACCTGTATTTACGTACAATATTTTATTACACACGCAACATCGATGAAATATAAGGTAAGGAAAAATAATTCCATAATTATCCTAAACATATTCCAAAACGGTGTGTTATAGAAAAATCAACCTAATAAATATAAAACTTTATAATTGCATTTAATAGAAAAGTGGCCCGTTTAAAAAAACCCCAATTTTAGAGCACTGATGGTTGAAAATTTTAAGATTGTTAATCAGAATAGAATAATTTTAAGCTACATAATTGTTATATAGTTAAAACTTATATATTATTGGTTATTTAGTGCTTTTAAGTGGGTTGGATTTAAATTTAAGTAAGATAATATTTACACCACATACTATCGATGATCTCACGACAACTATAATATAATAGTATGTGTATCTATTTATAAGCCGCATTGATTTTTTTATTGTTGGATTATTATTGTATAAATATCTAATATTGGCACTTGATTTCAAATAATTGTCTCCCCGTTAGTGTAGTTGGTAGCACGCGCGCCTAGCGATCTGGCAAATGCGGGTTCGATTCCCCATCTGTCGGATTTTTAAAAATCCGGAAATGGAGGACTGGATTTCCATTGGGTTGAATAATTGTCTCACAAACAATTAATTCTCGTGAAAAATAATCTGTCAATACGTCTTCACATTGCGGAGATCCGTATACTCCTCTTCCGCAGTAAATATCTTCACACTGTCTGGAGCCATATGCTCCATTTTGGGAGCGAACATGGTGTATAAAAAAAATGTTTGCGTCAAAGTGTCCGTCTCGAAGGCTATTAATTGTCTAACGAGATGTTAACAAAATTTTCGTCACCTTTACTTTGGCTGCTTTCGAGTAGTACGATGCATCGTTAACAAACAGTGAAAATCCATTTTTTAATTATTATAGAACGCCACAGTATCATCCGAAAATTAGTTATATTATAAATAAGAGAATATATTATTCTTCTACGCAATTGACTTGATATAATAATAAATCATATGTCAAAAAAATTAAAAGAATTTGTACTACAATAATTGCAACTTGGAATGTTTCTTACTTTTTCAAACAATAATGATTATATACGTGATATTTTTAATGCAACGTCTCTTGACACCCTAACCGTTAAATGCCTTTGGCTAAACGTTTTTTCCTTAATTTTAAAGCGTATCACATCAATCAATCGACAATCTCAATAAATTGCCTTCATAAATTGGGTAGTGCATTTCCAAAAGAAGCCATTATGGTAAAACTACATGCCTGTGTAATTTATAATCATTTTTCACCATCTGGCCAACAAATATTTTTTCTTAATTACAAATTTTGTTCACAGCTTTCAATACAAATATTAAATGAATACACATATTTATTTTAAAAATCAACAAATTATTAATAGACTCCATATATAATCACTCAGCTTTACATAACATGTACGTATATCTACCATATAGATTTTTTTCTAAAAAAGCATCTCCTTCTCTTACGTATAGTTAGCGAAGGATATCATACGAAAGTAAAGAGGATCCTACAAAGTATATTCGCCAATGGCTATCAACAATTTTATGCAGAGAGAAAAGACATTATAAAAACAAATTTAATATTTTTTCTCTGAATATCATGTTGCACGTTTTATGTTAAATTATTCCAATTCCAATATTAATAGTATTTAGTATTTTGTCTAAGTCATATTTATTTAAACGTGCGTTGTTTTTAAATACAAACATATTTATTTAACTAATCGATAAATTATCTGTGTGTTCCATAAATTATCTGTCATTCAGTTTTAAATAATATTTATCTACGTCGACAACATCGATCATTATTAATCCGCATTTATAACTAGGTGAATAATAAATTTCATATAATGAAGGAATACTTAATATATAATTTAATAAATCAGTTTATTTATAGATATATGACTTTATTTGCTGAAAATAAATCTTTCAACGCAGATTTATGACTGCTTAGAAACGGTCGTAAATTCAATCGGAAATTTTGTCAATATCAATTTTATAGGTCAACGAATCGAAAGTCTTCTATTAAGAATGGTTACAACATTTACGAGTGTTGAGAGATGCATTTAAACTAAATTAATATCTTCTCGTATAATTTAAACTCAAATTTGGATAGTTATAATTTATGAGCAAAGTAGACATCGAAATTTATAAATCCTTGACAGCTAGTAAAAAGCTTACACTTTGAGCTTTTTGTACATACAAAATCTTGAATTTGATTTTTTATACACATTGAACATCAATCAAGAAAATCTTACAGGATGTTTATGTAACTACAATTGCGTGATTTATCAAGTATCGAAAGCCAATATCTACTTTAAATATTTTCGTTATTCATTTTTTAAAACAATTCTGCGTGTTTGATATTTAAATTTTCTGTTAGATTTCGATTTTATCCCAAAGAATCGTAAAATCTGATTATTTATCGCACAATGTTATGATTAAGCCAAAATTTCTAAATTAAAAAACATGCACAATTATAATAAAAAAATGAAGAATCAAATTTTAAAAAAAAATACATAATTTAAGTAAACAATTTTCAGCGTCGGCAATGTTCAATATTTGGAACGGCCTTTGTTGTTTTTAAAGCGGTTGTAACAATTATCTTTAATATTATGTAGGCTTTATTGTAGTCTCCATGATCCATAATCCATATCAAATTACAACAAAATTAATATCTTTACGTTTTTAGAACTAAAATTACACAAAAAAAAATATAACAAATAATATCTTATAATAAACGAAAATAATGTATGTATGTACCAAATAGTACTAAAGAGGCACGCGTCTTATTTCGGTTTGTTCATTTAAGGAGGTTACACTATTATAACTAGAACAGAGCGCATGTTTACCTGACCGATATAAGTTATAATTAACATCGAGGTGAGCCTAAAAATCTATAGAGAAAACGTGCTACTCATACATACTATGTAATAAAAAGAGACTTGCGAATATTTTTTTATGGCAGTGAGAAGTTTTTTACGTGTGCTGTTGGTTGATTGAATTTTCGATAGTAAAATTTTGGTCAAAACTCAAATAAAGAAAAATCACTGACACATATAAATATTTTTAAAAGTTTGCCATATAACCTATTACATGTTTCGTCTACGAATAGGATTATCTAAAATAAGGGTACAAATGTTATAAACTTGGAAACATAAAAAAATATTATTGCAGATGCGTGCAATATAAAATAGGGGCCCCAAACTGTCATGAGCCACTTGTATCACACGGTTAAGAATATCTGGTATAGTATTGGCTATTTATGGGGTACGAAGATAAGAGAAATAAAGCTGATGATTGTACTTAGAAAATGAATTATAGAGCCTTAAGTATCAATATTATGAACAAATAATTAAAATCATTATGTTGTTTATTAGTATACTGCAATTATGTATGTTCTTATTTATTGTTAAAACTTAGAGAAAAGATGTTTATGTCTTGTTTTCTCGGGATCAAAAATTCACTCCGTAAAATTTCTAGAGGAAAATAAAAACACAATAGTGACTAAAGAATGTTGAATCCACTGAAAAGTGAATCGTTCTTATATTAAATTTAGATCTAAGAAATCGTATAAAAGTTTCAAGTATCAATAAGTTGGGAAAATCTCGAATCGAAAAATTCGATATAAAATGTGCGTCTTAATGTTCAATGATGAACACACTTACATATTGATAAACGTTCAGGCGGATACTGTTACAATATGCCCCCCATTTCCGGTAGATTGAATCCTCGTCCTCTTCTACAAATCCTTTATAGCTGCTTGGAAAATAATTCAATGAACCGTCGAGGGTGAGAATCGGAAAAAACAAGTCAATAAATCATTTTTCCAAATAGAATTTTTACATCTTATTCAACAAACGTTTTACGAACAAAGGTTAACGCTGCATATAAATCAGTGTTTTGATAGGAGTCATTTTACAAGCCTACGCAATGTGACGTTTGAATTTACATTTTAAAGTTGGGTAGATGCCTTTCGTGTTATGTTTCCATTTTTTTTTTGGGCAAGATAAAATTGCTTTTGACGCACCTAGATAAATGCGCATAATTGTATCAGAATAAACGACGTTTTCAGTTTTTAATGCTCAACTCGAATAATAATAAATTTGACATTTTGGTGGGACTAAAAGACGTACATGTAAAACAAAAAACTTTCCTACTTTTAAAACTTTGAATGAGGTTAGTCATTTACAATTGTACCGTTAGTAATTAGATTGCAATTTTATTTCTACATAAATAAACAAATAACTAGTAAACGCTGTGTCGTCTGATAAACAAGATATTGCTTTGTCATAAACGGAATAGTAATATATACAGTCAATTCTGCATTATGTTCCTGTTCCCTATAAATCAGTGGCTCATTTAAGCATAATTGACCGTATTTTGTTTTCAAACGAGGACGAAACCGTGAAATTAATAACAAAATTACAATGCATAAAAAGGTAAATAAATTTGTGAGTTCAAGTATAAAATTATTAGTTATAAAATTATTGCAGTACGAAACGTTATATATTATTCAAACTATCACCAGAAATATCAAAAATCTATAGACTTGTCTCTTTTCTTATAGTAAGTTAATAAGAGATATTATACGGTGGCAGAAAGCGTCATACAAACAATAGTCAGCGGTGGTTACTTACAATAAATTATTTAACACAGGCTAAAAACACATATAAAATCGTCCAAATCATATAAATCTTTGTAATTTTACTTTATTATTATTTTGTTAATCGAATTCCAATATTAATAGTATTTAACATTCTGCTTAAAGTATATTTATTTAAACGTTTGTGCCATTTTTACAAAACTGTGTAAACAAAACATGAACGCTTTTCTAAATAAACATCGAAGTTTTACGATATTCCCGCTTAACTGGATACTCAATTTACCTAAAAAAATACTACAGTGAGAAAACACTACACAAAATTATTGTTTGCAGAGGGGCTTTGTGGATAACTAATGTTTCGCAGTTCGCAAAACTCGGCCTCCCACTTTATTTCCCGGTTATGGTTTTACCTGTTCAAGTATCCGTGTTACTTTACAGCTGACCATACATATGAGCAAATACTTTGTGCAAATACCTATAAACTTTTGGTGTATATTCAACACGATTTCAAAAGCATTTATATGATATCCGTCAAAGATAAATTCCACTAATTCTAAGCCTTCGATTATTTATCTAAGGATACTGTTAGCACGGCTGTGTAATTATTATAATATACACGATTTAGAGTTTTACGATGGTATTATGTATTTAAAAAAATGCTCGTATATATTTTTATACTGCTACAAAAATAATTTCAATAATATTTATTAGATAAACATTTTCTCCCAAAAAAGTAACGTCTAATATAAGCATTTGGAAAAAATATGTCTACTCTAAAAGTATTTGCAAAATAATAAAAACGAACTATACAAAATATTATTTTAAAATTATTTGTAAGAATATTGAATTATTTTGTTTCTTTGATATTTGTGTTTCTTGAAGTTATCAAAAATTCGAATAAGGGTAGAACAGAAACAAAGAACATGACGGAAGTATATCACTTAAAAAGAAAGTGAGCTAGACAACCTATGAAATGCAGTTTTTTTTTTGTCATGAATTTAATAATACAGTGAAATATACTTATGATCAGATTTAAATACATATAATATGTAATGAATATGATAATAAATCAAATCTTGAATTTATCTTGAACCGTATTTTTAAATATTTGTCTTAACTGCCACAATTGTCGAAGGTTTTGTTATCTTGTTAGTGTAGGTACTTAGTTTCTAATTTAATCTGAATATTAGAAATAAGTTTAGTAAAACATTTGAATGTTTTTACAATCTACAGTTGGATATATAATTATTAAAAGCAATCATGTTTGTCCTAAGATATAATATGCAGTATTTTAGCATCGAAATGGAGATCAGAATGTTTTGGATTAGTTATTTACTGTTGAAACACATTGAGCATTCATACACTGCATTTAAGCACACATTAAAAATATGTTAATTTGTATGCAGCTACGGGACTTGAACCTGCAACTTCCGGTGCCGAGCATTCTACAAGTTAGCCACCGAGGCGTTGAAACATGATTACAGCTATGAAATTCTACCACTTAATGTGAGATGGCTTCGAACAGGAAATTGATATAAATATTAAATGATACGTAAATTCACTGTATGTCGAAATGCAATAATGTATCTAACATGATCGATGATGGAGAAAATAGAGTATAAATTATTCCGTACTCTCGTTACAACAATCATAATGATGTATTCAAAATTCTCTCTCGCAATATGCCGTTGATTGGTGATGTATTAAAGAAATGAAACTAGTACTTATCTTTATGATACCTTTATGTACAAGTATTCGAATTGCATGTAATATTCATATGTCTAGACATAATAATAAAACAATAACTTGTAGGATGAATTATCTTATAATAACGCCGAGTTAACCTTCGAATCGCGCATAATTTTATGGCAAGGTATTATCGAAAGGATGGTGTTATCAATATTATTAAATTACCATGATTATTTATTAACAGGAATATGAACATTAAAAAAATGGATACATTAATAAGATGTAGATGTTAACGTTTTTTGTGATATCGGTATCTTATGTTAATTAAACAAAAACTGTTTTCATTAAAAAATAAACTTACAGTGCCTATCTCAATTATGGAAAACCTATAATAAACTTAACACTAAAAAAAGTCTTGAATAAGTTTTCGGTAACCGTTGCTTATTTTTGTATTTCAGTTTTACATTTACTATTCAATTTATGCCTGATTTAAATTGTACCATTTTGGTTGTTTTTATAGTTATATATATAAGCTTTTCTGTTTGTAACGAAATATTAATAAAAAATGTTTTCCGTCACTGACGATTTACTACAATATCTATGCAACGTAAGTACTTATTTCTTACGTGATCAACCGTCGCATCATATTCAAAATAAATTTGAAACCGCGAAATCGCCTAATATTTCCTCAAATCATACTAATATTTTAATTATTCTACTAAAGACGTTCACATAATTTTTCAGAAAGCCGGAATCTTTATTAGATAGAAGTAAAGAAGATTTAAACTCTCCTATTGAATCCACAGCATATGTGCTCCCAACATTCCCAGGGTATATGTCTTTTGATAAATCACGAAACTACTTTGACTTAAATATAGATATTAAATATAGAATATGATGTTTCACATTAATTAATACAAAGTAAATCCGTAAAATACTTTAATCTATGAATCTCAATAGTAACTTGTTCGATTTCATTTATAAATATTTCTAATAAATATTTTTAAATAATTTCTTAATTACTTTCTTTTTAGATTTTATATTGCACGTGCGTTTTTTAAAAGAGCATATACAGCTTACATGCTAATTTCTTCCAATGCGAAATGTATGTTGCGAAACTTATCACATCCGGTAACATTACATTTAAAACGAAAGCAATAAATATCTCAGATGATACCCAGCGATTAATGAGACTGAATTCTTATCAAAGCTTTTATTTTTACGAGCTTTGGCGATGAGTTTAATTTATGATTTTTCAAACCAGTTTACAACTGAAGGAGTACATAATCATTTCATCCGGTGAACATGTATTCTAGTTGTTTTACTAGATACTAAAATTACTAAGTAGGTAATAATAAAATAAATACATATTATATCAACCATACCAGTTTCTACTATTAAATTGGTATTTTGTCATACGTTAAACATTAGTAAAAAAAGTATAAATACAGCGAAAAAATGTATACAAGTTATATACATGGATTATATTTATCGTTTTTTACCATGTCCGCTCCGAAAGTTGAGCATATGGATCTCTGCAACATGAAAACATGTCTTGATAGATAATTTTACATAAACATTTGTTGTCAATTAGATTCCTCAACCCAATGAACATACAAAACCTGAATTTATGGATTTTTAAAAATCTAGTATATGGAGGATTCGACCCGCAATCTCCGCCTCCGAAGTGCGTACGCTAACGTCTTGTCTACCATGGAGATATCTCATTACTGATGTCTCATGAATACACAAACATAAAAAACAACATATATTTTTTTCAACATGTTATCCATTCAGTGTCCAATATCGATCACATGCTACAAACTATAATAATACATAAATCCTATTTTTTTTTTCTCAAATTTATGAGTTTAGGCTATTCATATGAAGTGTCATATGTCATTTTTAAAGTCTAATGCGGTAAACAATGATATATCGTTATTTATGACTACAAGAAGAATTTCCAGCAACTTGCGTCGATGTTTTATTTGTCATACACAAAGAAAAAGTGTTATTATAGAACATTGGTTCCCAAAATGGGCGATATAGCCCCCTGTGGGTGCTGAGGCCATCGAAGGGGCGGGAGTGGATTCAGAAGCATTTGTGGGATGCTTAGGTGATCCAGGAAGGAGACAAATCAGTTAAACAAAGTAACGAGAAACTTGTATAATTTTATAAGCATTTGGGCTGGTAGAAACCTGGAAGGAAGTAATTTTTTTTAATCAGCATGAGAGTATTTTTTTTTCGAAAGGTGGTAGTTGGCCAAGAAATATTTGGAATCTATGTTACAGAATGTTTAAAAATAATATGAATATTACCAATTCCTAGAAGCCAAATGGTTGATGCACTGTCAGTATTTTACATTACTATAATTTTCTTGTGTGTATAATATAATAATATTTACGTGTTTGTATAATAATTAATTGACTTTTGACCTCCAAGGATAAAACATATACACACATACGTATTCATCATGGCCGAGGATCGAAAAGTAACTAACTAATATTTTGACAAAAATTAGTTTAAAAAGTACCTCAAAGCACATAATATTGAACTCCGTATCTATGAGTAAAGTCGTTAATTAATAATTTAAGCTCGAAAAAACTGGTATTACGAAAAATCACTAAATATTATTTTCATATTCTTTTATTACTTCGGCAACTTACAAATTTCATTGTGTCATCATTATATTGAAATACAACCATAATTAATAGAAGTCACTTTCAGTTTCACATTTATTTATTTACAATTGCAACCACAAAACATCCTTTATCTCAAAACCCTAAATTTGTCGGTTACTAACTTTTCGCTCCACAGCGACTACGTTCAGTTAAACGCCGTGAGAATAATTGAATTTATTTTCCTCAAATTTATTTCTAGAAATATTTTGCAAAATTTTCACGCTAACGACCTGTTGATTTCGTTTCCTAGGCCCCAAGAGTAAATTTGTCGGCTACAGGCGGCATCTGTCTAATGACGTAGGATCTTACGGCGAGATAGCAAATAAAATTGTGTGCCTACACAAAAATATACACTTTAATATTACACAGCATATATTATTCGCAAATAATAAGCGATAAAACGAATCCAAACATCAAATATTTATAGGCTGATACCTGTAATGAGGTGTTGAAAAAAATTCAAAATAAAGGAAGATCGAAAATATCGTTTCATATATTGACACCGAAAATAGATTTAATAAAACAACTTCTGACTATAATAAAATATTTCAATTTACTTGCAAATATTAGCAATATAATACTACAGTAATAATAAAAATAGCAATAAATATTATTTAATATCAATATACTAAAATAGTATATCAATCGAAGAGACGATTTTTTAATGAGAAGAATTCTTGCATGAATCATAAATCTACCGTATTTTTCCGATATAAATCGTAAACAGCGTAGGTCGGAAAATTGAGTTCTGTTTTTTTAACGATATGAAAATATTTTGAGAAGAAAATACTTCGCTACAAATCTTATGAATAAATATTGTTCATTTATTTTTCCGCATATTTTCTTTGATAATACTGATTGTTTCGTAAAAATACAATCAACTGGGTAACCAATCCCAAAATTTTAATTTACTACAAGTAATTCGAATAACATTGAAGTATTTTCCGATGTTTTATTAATTAAAATTTATAATTATCTCGTTTCCTAAAAAATATTGAAATTAAAGAAATTACACCATTTTAAAATATAATTTTTTGAAATACTAGCTGTAAAGTAATTAACATTTAACTTTTAAAGTAAGTATTAATCATTTATCTATAAAAATATTTAAGTTTCAATTTTTTAACGCTTGATCTGCGGGAACCGTAATATTACGTGATTGTGTTCTCCAGCGGTAATCTGCCAGACTCGGAACGTTCCGTGTCTCATATTTTAAATATTTTGACAGCCAA
>JAGVSQ010006264.1:0-16599 GCA_022683975.1 Rhyacophila evoluta
TCTTCAGGCTACATTATATGTGGGCGGTGAGCGAACATATAACATACTATACATATACATAATATACATAACATACGATATTATGTATTTTACAAATAATCTCACCGCCAATTTACATTTTCTTTCTAGTATATGACACACACTTTGTTTCACATGAATTTCACTATATGTCTGAATCTATAACGATTTCAATACGACATTACAAAATTACGTTCATTCTAAATATTATAGTTTCATTTTGATTTATCATAATGTTTATTGTTGTTTCTTTCTATTCAGTATTTATATTCTGTGCTATCAAAATATCCTGTTTCTATTAGGCGCCGATGCGCCAGAATATATTTCGTTTTAGTATCCACATGAATTAGTATACACAATTCACAATCGCTTCAAATGATTTATTCATGCACGTACTCTTAACATTCCAAAACAGGACTATTCAATAAGAAAAATGCCTTAGAATCAATTGAATGAGCACCGGAAGTATGCGTGCCTCAGTATAATAGGGTTGTTATTTTAAAAAAATGCCTATTAAGAATATCATTGACACTTCGAATTCATTCGAGAACGGAACAAACATACCACACACAGAATGCAGGCTTTAGTTTTGCGCTTTTGTCTGAGAATACGTTGGTGTCACTTTGTGTGCATCTCTCGCCGAAAACCGTGCTTCACTCTTGTCAAGCCATACAATTATTATTGGGGATCCGTAAGTATATTTGGTGTAAAATAATTTTGTGCAACTTTAATGTGAGGTGCTATTCCAACGTATTCAACTATGCCAAAATTTAAAGGAGAAATATCACTTCCCACATTAAAACGTTTATATTTGAAAAAATCTTTGCGTAAAAATGTGATAACAAAATAGGTAAGACGCTTGAGAAATGAATAAAATTAAAGTCAAATAAAGTTATGTAATCAGTCTTCAGTTTTACTATTTAGTGTTGAAATTGTTTCGCTGTATTCATACCGAATTTAATATAAATGTATGATTAAAACACAAAAACTTGGCATGACAGTTTTTTAGGCGATTAATTATTAGCTAATATTTGAATTCAATCGGCATTCAGACCTGAAATTTTAAATCAAAACATGATTTAAAGTATGACCATTCGTGTCAAATTGTGCACTGAATGGATGGTTACATAAATACTAAAATAATTATTGAAAAATTAAATATAAAAAAATATTCTTACTGAGAAATAAGCCGTTAATTTAAACAAGGGTATTGAACAATTATTAAATAACTGAAATCCTTTTTCATAATATATTAAAATAATTAATGCTAGCATGACGTTGACTAAATTAATAATATGATGTATTTTATGTGTGTATTTCTTTGATATATTTATTTAAGGATCGTATTGCTTTTTATAATACTAAAATTGTAAGGACGGACCAGATTCAGAAAATCCATCAAAGTATGGCCTAACATCACCGGTTTAATCTTATCCCTATTGTGAACATCACGAAAGCGTCTGGCTGAATTTATGGCGGCGCTTAATATGAAACACATAATACACCTTTACGATCTCATATTCATACATTTTAATGTCGATTTTTTTGTCATTGCGAGGATTCGAATTATTTTCTTTTGAATTTTTGATACACCAAGACTGGAGGTTCGAGAATTTGAATAGTACCAGAGAGAAAGACGGTTCTTTATTGTAGAATAGGATCTCCGATTATGGGCATTCAATAGACGATTCGGGGAATACAGACTGAGTAACATTCATTCATTGTGAGACTTCTCGGACAGCACAATAGCGGGATAGTATAAGAAGGAATTCTTGGCGTGAAAAAATCTTTTTGTCAATGTGCAAGGTTTTATGATGATGCTTGGTATTTTGTGAGGTGTTGAACAGCAATAAAAATAAGAGGTGTTAAATATTTGAAATGTTTTTTATTTTATTCTGTTGCTATGTGTATTAAAAATGGAAAATCATTTCATTGAGCTTTACTTTTAGTGAGCGGATGTACCTAATGTTCCCAATATTTCGCAGATATTAAATTTAAATTCAAGAGCTTGTTTAACATGCATGAAGATTCGAAGAAATTATTTTGTACTTAACACAGTGTAGTGCTAATAAATTTATTTTTATAAAAAAACAAAACGAAAAAATTGTAAAATAATAATGCAGTTAATACCATACAATTACTTACTGTAATGTAACTTAACTCTTTGAATACTAAACAACGACTATTTCGTGATAACAATAAGAAATGCTGAAAGCCGTCGTTTTGTTTTTAACTAGTGTTTTTTTGAAATGTGATGCACATTTAATATATTGTAGTATGTTTAAAAGTACTAAAATGCTTATTTTGTTTAAAATATTTATACATGGTAGCATTTCTCGTTAAAATTTTAGAATTTATACCAAGATTTAGGAAACGTAATTTAAGCTAAAGCAGGGTTTCTCAAACTTTTTCTGTAATGGAACACTTTGCAAACACGGAAATTTTAACAGAACACTTATTTTTTTGTTTTAGTAATTCTTACTTGTGATCTTTAAGTGTGTTGTAATGTGTAAAACCTTTCCAAATTGTCGCGGAACACTGAGCTAAAGTATGACTAAACGAAATTGTACATAATTAAAATACAATCATGTTGTTACATTTTTATTGTATTTTGTGTCCACTATTACTATTTAAATATTATACATTTATTTTTGTATATTCTATTTTAATTTTGTATTAAAAAAAAATAACAACACACGATGGATTATATTTAATGTTATTGAACGAACAACATTACAATTTCTTACAGCACGTATATGACAATTGATTTTTAATCAGGCGGAAAAAATAGGAAACAAGATACTAAATCGTAGTTGGTCTTATAGTTGGTCGTAGATACACGTCAGTTAAATTAATAGATAAAATAATGGAAATTTAATATTAAGTTGACTTTTTTTGTTAACAATAATTTTCTTCGACCTCGAAATGATTAAGTGGTCTGTATGTGGTAAGAAAGATATATTTAAAGACACAATCATATTTTGTTGTGACAGCCATAGTAAGAGGTTGCGAAATTTAATTTATATGCAGTAAACACGTTATTTGGCTTAAACATAATATGATAACTAATTTTTCCATTGATGTTCTTACTAGAATATAAAATATGTTTCTAGAATTTTCTGCTAAAAAAGCCCGCTGGAAACTGCACTGGCTGAACTTATTAAAGCTTAAGAACTTGGGCGCTTGTACAATTATTATACATAGGCAATTGACTTGGTAAGTGCCGAGGAAAAAAGAGATGCGTTGTTCAATGCCCACGTGATTTCACTCTATAAATAGAATACTCTTCCCACGTGTATATATTCACAGGTTGCTGAGCAGACCACCATCTAGCCTTCTGTCAGTCAACAAAGTATTCAATTTGATTTTAAATAACCAACATATCAGAGAATTAATGCAAATTTGTTATCTTCACGTCTCAAAATATGATATGATGATATATGCATCTAGTGATATAACGGAAATCTTTTTAATATGGTGAATGGATTGGAAGCTGGTATTCTACATTTTGAATGACGTTTAATAATAATAAAAAAAACAACTATAATCATAATACGGACTAGCTGCTTGCTTAATTTTAATTTTAAGCCATGTTCTTCTAAGCTTTCTGTTTCGCTTAAAATTATTAAATACAAAAAATATTTTACTGTGTGTTGAAGCACGTTAAAATTACAAATGAATGCTAATTTCAAAAATATTCCCAATAAATACATTGAACACTTTGAACATCATTATGGATTATGGCTTATAAACGTTGAATATGAAAGAAAGTATTTTTGTAAAATAGAAAACAGTATTATTTTGTTGTAATTAATAAAAATGTATGAAGACATCACGTGCTGCAATTAACAATAATTCTCTATGAAAACCCAATTCATTTCATTGATAAAATATTTGTGCAAAAATGATATTTCCATTTATAAATATAGAAAGTTTGTATCCACGTACGATTTTTAATCAAATCTATATTATTTGGGAAAATTCATACAGTCCTGCTTAAATTTATACGAAATATTATTAAATGTCTAATTACATTAATCTTTACTCCTGATATAAAAATATTGTGTACTTTAGCAATACATCACCTGGAAATTAAATTAAGGAATGGTAATTATAGCAGTTTATCCAAAAATAATACTTAATATTTCATTATATTATGATTTCCTATCACGAATAAGCATTACTAATGTTATTTTAGTATAGGGTATGAAATTGATAATATTAGAGTTTTTTTTAATTTGCTATATCGTAGGAAGGATGATTTTTTTTCAAAAAGTTCTCTTCCTGCCCCAATATGAACAGTGAATTTAAAAAAAAAAAAACATAAAACATCATATTGCACAGCTTGTATGTAATGTGATATGATACATTAAGATATTCTAATAAGATAAGCAAAATCATTAAAAAAACGTTAGTTTCATTCTTATTGAAAACAATAAAACAAAAAATCACATGACTTGTCGAATAATAAAACGATAAACAAAAAAGATTTATATGAAAAAACCGATTACCATTCACCGCTTTTGGATAATTAAATACACCCAATACTAATGATTATGGAGATGTTATTCAATATGCCAAAATAACTCAAATATAATATGACGTAACGCCTCCTTGTAGCGATTATCTCCTAATAAATTACGGTGACATAAGACATTCTTTCAATTTCCTCACTTCCATTTCCGCAGCTTTCAATCACTACACTTAATAAAGCCTCTCTCATAAAGTGAAAATATTGACAAAAAAGTTGATATTAATGTTGTAACTCACGACGTAATCAATAAAATAGTTTTTATTGTTTTCGATTTAACTTAAAATATTTGAAATTTACAAACGTCCCACTTAAAATTGTATTCAGTCATAAGATTTTCCTTATTGTTGGTTGATTGATCGCATTTGGTTTCGAAATCCGAATAACAGAAATATTGATGATTGAAATTGGCATCTATTAGCATGAACATTTTTTTTAAGAATCATGAAATAGTGTGGTGTGTATATAATAAATTTGTGCATGTAGGTATTAACTTCAATTAAGCATTTTAAATTTTCTATTATTTTCATTGTGGTTTTTGTGATCGATTATTATAATTATTTTGAAGTTAACAAAACCATTATTAAAGATAAAAACAAATTATAAACTGTATGTCACTCTAGTGAGAAAGTTGGTAAGCTTTTTGGCTCTGTAGTATGGACTATTCGGCGTTAAAATTCCGGAACTGCATTATGATATTTTTTTAGAATTAAAAGATTAGAGAAGACTGAGAGCTCAATAGATGGTTGACTGCTAATTGTAAAATATCATAAAATAAGTTAAATCTTCACATTTTGAGGACCCACATACTCTTGACGTTTGAAATATACATGGTTAAAAAATATATATTTATCAATGAATTTGTAATCGTGAAACGTTTAAAAAGATATTAATAATATTTATGGTATTTTTTCTGGTCGAAAAATTCCACGTGAGAAATATGCTTAATATGTGAAATCCATCCTACATGTAGAGTTCGTCTTGTTGAATTTGTCGTGGGAGAAAACTAATCACACAAGTTTCCATTTAAAACACATTTCATTAAGACCCATTCACGTTCGCGGGTCAACTCCGTAGGATTTTACCTGTCACTCTGAGCGTCTCGGAGCAGATGGTTGTCATGCCATCATCTAGGATAACAATATCATAAATTATAATATTTATGTCAAATTTGACGACTATTATATTTAAAATCTTAGGACGTATTTATCGAGTTTGTTAGTACTAAAGTCTCTCGAGTTTTATCGCGAATATTTTATAATCCAAGCTTTGAGATTTGAATGTTTATTTCTAATGTTCACAGATACCTGAATTTTTTTCTTATAGAATTATATTAAGTATATAACATATGGGTTGTTATAATCAAATGGATGTAATATTGCGAATAAATCATCGTATTTATAACTCGTCGCTTCGGTGATCGATTAGTTAGCGCGTGGTTTGATACCGGAGACTACGGGCTTAAATCAAACTAGCCCACATTTTTTTTTAAATATGCAAGATAATCAATGCACTAAGAGAGTTAAGAGGACAGCCTATTCCGAAGAAAATTAATTCATGTATATTGTTGAGATTCATAATGCTACATGTTGTGTGTGGACAGAGTAATATTATACATTGATAATAATCTAATTATAAATGTAAAAAATATATGGTGTGTATTATCATCTATGGAAGTGTGATAGATATCAATTTTAAGTAAAAGTTTTTAAAGAGTGCCGGAAAATAATAATAAATAGCATACCGTAGTTAAGTGCCTTTAATCAGTAAATTTGAACGCTTTTTATAGGCTTTTAGTTAGTTTCGTTTCATTACTTATTATGAGTAGTTAATTTGAATCTCTAAAGTAACGCATCGAAAATATTTAATGAAATATTTATGAAAACGCCGAAATTATACTGAAATACATCATAAAAAAACTATTAAAAAATCTCAAAAAGTCTAGAGTATTTAGAAGCAATTTATCAATAATGGTGAATACTGAAAATGTTTCCTTTAAATTCTTGTTTTTATAAATCCATACGACACGAATATTGTTTTAAAGAAACAAAAATATATTACTCGAAATATATTACTCGTAAAATGAAAAAAAGTGAAATTATATTTCAACGTTAATTCGCTTAACCTCTTTTTGGAATAACTGAATGTATGAATGAATGCATGAAACCCCACTGTGAGTAGTTGTACATAGCGTTTATTCACTACATTAATTTAAATATCATGTTTTATATTACTTGAATTTGTTGAATAAATATTGTCATTGTGGGTTACTTTTGATTTTATTGAATAAAAAAATATTATTTATAATATTTAAATTTAGCATATAATGCTTAATTGATTAGTTTTAATTTATTGATTATTCAATAAATATGGCGCTAACAATTTGTTACATAAGCAGTAAATTGATACTTGTTGGTATAGCCTTTTACATATGACTTTATTGGGCTTCCAAAGATTCGCATTTATAAAAAATATTACGATGTTATTATTGCACGCCCATGCTTTTAAAAAAGAGCCAGTATGTAAGATTCGCAAATAAACCCATGTGGGAATAACGAAGTGGCGCTTCAATAAGACGATGCCAGATTTTATAATATCATAAAACGAAAAGGTAAGTAAGTCCACCTACGTTTAATGAAATTAAATTTCATCATAAGTAAATGTTTAAATAATTGCATGTAACTGTGTCCAACAAAGACGAGCCTTAAAAATACTATCGATGTTCATATTATGGTAAGCACCTACTTATTTATTGGAGATTATTATTATTTTTTTAATATTTTGAATATCGACCGTGAAAAGAAAAAAGGACGTAACCAACACGTAACAAATTTTACAGGAGGCACTAAAACGTTTTTTTATCGATTTTAACTCAAAGTCAAAATATGGGATAGACAGAACCTTAAGGTATGAGTCAAGAGGACTAAAACTAGTGCTTTATTTACCCAATCTGATATTGGTTTAATAAGTAATTTAAGAAAAAACAATAAAATTGATGTAAAAGAAGTCATTTTTCCTGGTGGTAAATTTGACAGGTCATCCTTTCTTCATACTTAAAAAATTAGATATTAAATCGGTATTAGCAGCTTACGTCTTTTTACGTGTAACGTGTATTGAGTTGTATGCATTGTGAATAACAAAAAAATCTATTTTGATCAAACTGAGGGTTCCGTCCTTTTTAATTCCCACAGTCGATATGTAAATTTATCTCTTAGAGTCGTAGATAACCCTCCTCAGGCAAACTAATCTAGTGCTTAGAAAATCCGGCTAGATTAATTAAAGCGGCTTAAATTTTCTTTTATATATTTTTGCAAAAGGGCTCATTTTAAAATGTAAGGGGCTTTCCCGGAAAAGTTTTCATCACGTGATTACGTGATTTTATTATCTATAACACAAAATTGTATGTGAATTATCGTAAAAATGTATGATAAAAAAAATCATCTTACATAGAAGACTTCTACATCATAACAGTCGCTTGATTGGTATTATCACGAGAATAGGTTGCTGGCTATTCTTTTAAAACCTAGTACACTTACATTAAATACAGATGTATGTAAGTAACGTAATATTATAATACATAACATGATTTATAATATATCTATATTTTAGATCAGTGATTCTCAAACTGAAGGTCGCGGAAAATGTTTGGGGCGTCGCTGAAAAATTGATGACCGATCAATCACGTACCAATAATAAGTTAATAATTTTTATTTATATTTGCTATTAATCAAAATTATGAGTATTTCAATTCAATTAAACAAAAGAAATTAACTTATCCTAAATGAAAAATTAGCCTCCCACTCCGGGATGTTTCTTCACACACACACACTTATTCTTCGGTGGGTCCTTTGAAATTTTAAAGTATGAATGGGGGTCGTGGACAAAAAGTTTGAGAAACACTGTGTTAGAAGATCAAAGCCGCATACTAAAAATATTTGAAAAATAATGTTTATGATATTCGACCACACAACATTCACAGGCGAGTATGTATAGATCGTTAATATGAATGGTGAACTAATGAAGGTGCTATGTCATTAAGAGAGTTTTAAAATATACATGGTCATGTTCCCTTTTTCATTAAACTTACATGGGAACGAAGATTATCAATGGCGTTTATTATAACATAGCGCATTATCTTTTATATTATGTTTAAATAATAATTTAATGTAGATTTTATGACAGGCAGGAAATCAAACATTTTTCAGTTTTATTTCCTAGAATTTAAAGGTATTTATCACATTTACTCGTGAGACTATTTCTAGGAGTATTTCATGACTATCCAATATTGATGTCACACTATTTATACACATTTAAAAAAAAATATTCTATGAGTTAAAATGATTCAACTGAATAGATAGCACTTACGTCATATTTAAAAGAGCATCTAAAAATATTATAATTTAACATATTATGTTGTGTGTTAATTGTAAGAATCGTAAGTGTAATAATAAATATGATGAACACAGAGGTCGAGAACTATTTTGTGTGGCATGATGATAAGGTTTACATTAAGGTGATATCCAGTTTTCGACAAAATCCGCGGTATATGTATAGTGGAAAAAGTATTTTTAAAAATTAAAACGCCCGTTTTAAATAGCATTTTTTTAAATAGTGGAAATAATTGTTTAAATTAATATTGAAAAAAAAATCCGTATTCCTTGGATTAGTCGATGGGTGATGATAAAATACATCAGTGAATAGCCGAATAATTAAAATAAAAATGCAGAATATTATAAATAAGGCCATCTCAAAATATTTACTATAAATTGTACATTTGAGTAGCCATATATCTATACTTATTTCATAAATTAGGATATTGTGAACTGTTTTTTTTTTAAACCAGCCTCCATTGTATAAAATTTCAGTAATTAATACTCAAATAAGAGAGGAAAGTGCACCAATAATTATTACAATCATATGTTTATTCATCGTCAAAAGACATTAATAAATAAATAAAATTTTCAAAACATTACTATATATTTGTTTAGTTTATAATATTCATGAAATTATAACAATAGTAAACCACTTCTCAGGAGAAGTGTCATCAATTTTTATTTATTGTCCAACAAATTATTTCCTGAATTTTTTTTTATACCATGTTCGCTCCTAAAGTGGAGCATATAGATCTCCGCAATGCGAAGGTGACTTGACAGATTATTTTTACGAGAATCGTTTGTCAGACAATTGGTCAACCCAATGGGTATCCAATCCTGCATTTTCAGATTTCAAAAATCCGACCAGATGGGGAATCAAACCCGCATTCCCCGGATCGCTAGGCGCACGCGCTATCAACTACGCTAACTGGGGAGGCTTTTAGATAGCTTATTTACTGCCGTAATAAACAAAGCCAGAAGATTAAAATGGTCTGCAGACCATTTGTTGTCGACACCTATTCTAGTGCCAGCTAATTTTACTGTCACTGATTTCACGCAACACTGTATACATTTTACTCTTTTGAATACGGTAATTGGCTTGTTGGTGGGATTAGGCAGGACGAAAGGCGTTTATTAATGTGTAGGATTCGTGCAAGGCAATGCCGTAAGTAAAGTAAGCTGTTATGCTGCGAACTAAATACGGATGCATCCGGTCACCGATGGCGATAGCCCTTGGTCAAGTTTGTTTGATAACTCAGTCCAAATGAAAAAACCACGTAACCTATACAGAACAAATTTTTTTATTATTTTATATTTCGTATGCATTTAATATTTTTGAGCTTAAGTGAAAATATTAAAAAGACTCAACTTGACACAACGCACGAATACTAAAATTATTAATAGAATTATATTATCAATTAATAAGATGTAAAAAAAATCAATGAAATTGATGTGGTAGAAATCCTTTTTCCTAGTCGGAAACTCGTCAGCTTATCCTTTTTTCATCATGAAAAACTAATTTTAGATACTTATTCGGCTTTTAAAACTTACATACTTTTTACAGTATGTGTATTACGTTGGATAGAGTGTGATTATCAAAAAAGTCTATTTTAAAAAGACAGGGTTACCTCCATTTTTCTTTCCACGATCGACATGTTTTAGTATTACCTAAAGAGGTTCTTATATTGTCTTTTTTACGTAAAAATTTTAAAATCCTGGTTCTATCATAGATTATATGAAAAGAAAATCGGCCAATTTTATGTATTTTTCTACAAATAGTAACAAAGAAAGAGAAAAGAGACGTGTGAAAAGCACACATTTGAAATAAACTAGATTGCTAAACACATTGTTCCCAGCGATTGTATTATTTAGGTTATTGGAGAATAATTTTGCTGGGATTAGAGACTGAGTTGAATGGCGAGATATTTGGACGTTGATGGAAATCCTTCTAATCTTATCCGCGGCGTCGTGGCGTTATCGTGATGTTGATGACAATTTGTTGATTTTTAATTAATGGCACTACGTAAGACCATTTTTGTTAGTTATATTTTAATAGAATAGCCGTAAAGTGTTCATTCTAATATTAACATATTTACATATCAATCAACTATGTCTATTAAAAAACGTATTATCAAGTATTTTATTTAAAAGAATTTAATTGTTCACAGTAGGAAGTATTGTTTAAAAAGATACAGTAAAAGTAAAGAGCATTCAGAATACCGCGCTTGGATTATAAAAAATGGTTTAGTATGTTATTAGTTTTAACTCCATTTTTTACAAATGCTCAACAAATAATTGGAGGGTGTTGTATATGTTTAAAATATATATAAGAGGTACTGACCATAAAAGTCTTTATGAACACTAAAGCTTAAGATAAAGTAATAATTTAGAAGAGAAAAAAATAGTACTGCTTTAAGCTCCACTGTTCTAGAAAGTAAACCTACTTAAGAAACACGTGTTTTACTTAAAAACGATAATAGTTTACGAAGAATTTTACTATCGTGACTATCCTTTTGCAAAACATCGTATTAAAGTTTTTGTAGGTAGCTAAGCACACATGGTAAGGTTACGCCGGCGCTATAGCATTGTTTGTTTGCGTTGTTATCCACTCAGTTTGGCGCCGATCTTCTGTTTTCTTCAAAGAAGTACAAAACGTAATGCAAGAAGTGCATGTATTGACCGACCCCCTCTAGAACTATTGTCATCATCCCATAAATTTAGAGGCCATCTGTGGGGTATATTATATTTTTATGACGTTAAATGTCCGAAAACTAGACAAATGCGCATAAGATAATTGGACACACGAGAAATGTACACAAGACAATTGCGTCCATATAAAACTGATCAGAGACAATATTATTATGGCGTTTAAAACTGAATTTACTTTACTATTTGTAATTCTACGGGTAAATTTATAAATAAAATATTAGAAATAAAATCTTATTGTAAATTATATTTCCCCGGTTAGCGTGCGTGCCTAGCAATTCGGGGAATGCGGTTCAATTTTCCATCTGTGGAATTTAAGAAAATCTAAAAATGCAGGACTGGATGCCCATCGGCTTGAGCAATTGTCTGACAAACAGTTCTCGTGAAAAATAATCTGTCACGACGTCTTCATATGGTGGAGATCCATATACTCCACTTTCGGAGTGGATATCTTCACATTGTGTATATCCATGTTCCATTATGGGAGCGAACATGATATTTAAAAAAAAATATAATATCAATTTTTGCGAACTAGCCACTCGCCACAAAAATCTAAGCTTATATTGCATTACATAACCCTATGTGGTGTAAGCAACTTTTTTTATCTAAAGCTTTATAATATTTCTTTGTTAATATTTTCGACTGATGGCGTTTGATGGAAATTGAATTTAAATTCTATATTATTTAAAACTGGTAAACTTCCATGTGAAAATGGAACACATATGGAAGTTTACCAGTTTCAAATAATTTAGAATATTTCTTTGTGATCAGCAGTATATGAGTGTGGAATTGTCTTGTGCCTATTTGTGATGTGTGCATTTGTCATGGAATTTAAGTAAGTGACGCCATTTTATATGACATTAAATATAGTTTTATTTTAAAACACTACATATTTATTTATAATAGTGATGATTGTTTCTGCGAATTTGAATTGAAAGATGGATAAGTTTGAACATTTGCATCATCCGGTAGCAATATTTTGATGCATTCATATCAACACCAATTAATCAAACTGATTTTTTTTGAAAAATGTGGGAGATTATTTGCAATTTAATGTGTAGATAATATCAATCGCTGACAAATAATTTGTAATAAAACCAGATGATTTATTAGACATAAAATATTTTATTAATTCATTACAAAGTAGTTTAGCTACTTTGTGCGACGTTGAACAGGTTAATTATAATGTATTATTTATTAAAAATAATAATAAAAAATCAAAGATTCGAAGTAAATATACAATGATTTTTAAAGTATATTATATTTTATTTAGTATTGTATATTAATGGGTAAAATAATTTTGAATGACACATTGTTCACAATTATATATAATTAATTTTCGGTCAACAACTATAAGAGCAAAAATAAAGGAAAAACCAAATGCTGTTAACTGTATGCATTTTTTCAGTGCTGCTCTAAGGTTGCGACACATTCTATCTAATACTTGTAGGAGAGTCTGAAGATACGGTGATATGACTTTATTTGCAGCAAGGAAATAAGAAGACAGACCATGTGGCCACTGGTTAGTGATAAGTAAAGGTCACATGTTGCGGATGCCTCAATTATTAAAAATGCAAGATAAATGGATCAGCCATTCAAGCTAAATCCATGAAAAAATATGGTTTAGTTAGATATTAAGATTAATTTATAGATCAATTGTGTATTATTAACATATTATCCAGAATCATTTCAAACAATTCAAAGAAAAATGTTAGTGTATAGAAATTATGATATATGTATCTAAATGCTAAATATAAAGACAGTGTCGAGAAGTAATTAAATATTCCAAGATATTATACGAGAATATTTATGATATTGATATCTATATTTTTCTGATATCATCTAGGATCATGAGTCAATAGAAATAAACTAATTATTAATTATCATCGTTACATCAGATGTGATTTCTAGTTACTATGATGCTATTGATATAAACTCATCATTTATTTGCATAATTTATTCTACGAATGGATGTTGTTACTATCTGTCAATCAATACAGTCCTCCTACACCTGCACATCTACGAATTGTTGCATCTTCTGAAACATTTATATCTATACATGGATATGCGTCATTTAATATGGTAAATAAAACACAATAAAATGTGCGTCTCAGACAGTTAGTATAGGACTGTGCCATCTATCTATATTGTGCACCGCAGAAAGGCGTGTTTTCGTTTGAAAAATTAAATAAAATTATCAGTATTTTCTACGTGAAATGAAGTTTACATAATGACAACACGTAATCATAAAAATGTACAATACTTTTGAAGGGCAAGAATTTTAATAAAGTTCAAGTTATAAATCAATGAAAATATGTAAATAAGTGGTTCAAAAATACTGCGCCTCCAAACCACGGTGCATTACTGTATTGGCATCACCGAAACACCACTAAAATAACAAAGAAGAAAATTTTGTTTGAATTTAAAACTATACATTTTTATATCGATTAATATGTGTAATTAAAATATCGTCTTCCAGAACTTTTGGGTTGTATCTTCTCGATTAATGTTTAATATAAATGTGTAAATATTTTATGTGCGTAAAGCCTGAAGATATAAAAAAATATTTAAGCAAGCATATTAAAATAATTTATCTTGTATTTCGAAAATGATTACGCATTTGAAACCAAAGTGATGCCACCTTATTCGTTATAGATTATGGTAAAAGTAAAGCATCTTTCTGGGACTAATTATACGAGTATTTGGAATTTCAAAAAAACATATATATATATATATATTGCTATATTAGCCTCTATAATTATTGGTAATAGTATTTACAGGGGAAAACTAATGTTAACCCAGAATATTGTACACGGTACACTCAATAACCAAGCTCACATTTAATTAGTCGATATTAACCAATGTCAATATATGTAATTTCTTTGCGGATGCTGATTAAACATACTAGGTAATTACAAAAAAAATGATATTGTACACTCAGTAATCAGGCTCACAGGCTCTAGTAAGTAGATACTAAGCAATCAGGCATCAGCCATTGTAATTATCCATTGCCATGATTAATGATATATACGATATAAAAACTGAAAAATAAAATTTTACTTAATCTTTTTTTATAGTATTAAAACAATTACTGTTAACAATTGCAATGACTTATAAATGTTACTGGTATATATAAATAATACGTTATATCTATTACGTAAGAAAATAAAACTCAATATGCAAAGACCTTTTCAACAATAACAAATAAATTTTAATTTGTTTCATTTAAATAATGATATATTTCTGCATTCGTCTTCTCATATGACGAGAGGCGAGAGTTGTCATTAGACCTAGGAGTGTAAACGCACAATGCATTTATGTTCTCGAAATGGTGATTAACGATAATACAACGTGAATAATTATTAATTTTACTGTATTTTGCGACGTGAGAATAATTAAACACGTGAATCATGTAATAAAATATTCCGCAGAGGAATCACACTTCTATGAAAATATTTATAAATTCAAAAAAGGAACGAATCAATTAAGAAACGTCAAATAGATTGTCTTATTAGCGTTGAATTAATACAGTCTGAGTGATTGATTGTCTACGGGCTTAACCCAATTTTATGGAATTGAAAAAGATGTTGTATGATTATGATACATTAAATTCGTAAAAACGTTCAAGGATAATTCCAATGAAATTGATACAATGGTTTTTGGATGAATATTTTTTTTGTTTGATTGTTTTTAATAACGTTAAAACGAGAGGTAAATGTTATTCTCATACATAAATTAAGAAACAAACAATTAGTTGTTTCGTTACTTCCTATAAATAACATTGAGCTAAAATTATTGTATACGTTGATATACACGGACACTAATGCGACGTGGATACTGAAATATATTGAAGAAACTTCTTTGAATTATAATAAAATAAAATGATATATAATAAATTTACCAACTCGTTTAAAATAAAGTCAAAATTTTCGGTTCCAAGAAAAGATTTATATGGAATTTTAAATGTCTAAAATAATTTATACTTTGTTTTATCTGATTGGTACGGACTGGTATTTCAATGAAAGGATTAGGGTTATGAAGAATAGTTCTTTGACAATGTTTGTAATGTTAAATATACCTTGATATATTTTTTTTACGAGGATTTGTTAGCCGCTAATCTCCCAAAATATTGTACATTCAGACCCGCAATTTTTTATGCAAATATGTATGATATCTGGTGACATCGCGGTATATTACCATCTCTATTGATACAATAATCAGACTATTGATATTTGTATAAGCAAAAATTTTATAAGTAATGTGAAGTTCTAGTTCTTTAAAATATGTTATTAAATTATATCAGATTAGTTTGTGTGTAGTGGAAATTGATTTAATTTGTAACATGCGTGTTAATTGAATATAAAATAGATATTCTGAAAATAATTCATGATTCAATAGATCGCTGGAGTTAGTGCACTATGTCGAAATCCGGATACTCGATAATGAAATCATAATTCAATTGTTTTTTTACAATGCACTTAAGCAAGTATATCCTACACCCGAGAGATGGGCGTTCGATCATATAAATTGAATATTGATTTGAATCAGAAATGAGAACATGACCGCATTGTGTGGATCGATGTCACATGTTCTATAATTCGTGATGATACTTTAGCGATTCGTGATTAAGCAAAAGTGTGCCCAGCTTACAAAAAATGACAAGACTATTTTGGGAAATTCAAAGAAATATTTATATATAAATGAACGAAATAAACTATAAATGTACCTGTGATAAATTTTAAAAATATTTGATTGGTTTATCTGCCCGTTAGCCGAGAGATTAGCGTACGGATTCCGGGATTGTGGATTCGATTACCATATTTTCTGAATTTAAAAAAATCCGAAAATGACTATTGGGTTGAGTAATTTCTTGAAAACCAACACGTTAAAAATAATATGTCAAGATATATCTGTACTTCTAAATTATTTAAAACTGGTAAACTTTCATATGTGAGATCACTGTTAGTGACC
>JAGVSQ010006265.1:0-16598 GCA_022683975.1 Rhyacophila evoluta
GCATTCCCCGGATCGCTAGGCGCACACGCTACCAACTACGCTACCGGGGAGACTTGACATTAAGGTACCTAATAAGCAAATCTAATATCTGTATCGAGAAGGTTTGCCTCGATTACCAAATACGAAACTAACTAAAACTTGAAGAATATTATCGTTTCGTTTATAATGAAATTATTTCAGTAATTAAGAATTTAAAGTAGTTACAATAGCAATAATATGCTAAAAAATAAAATATATTCAATATTTTATCACAGTCTTGATCAGTTTATTCATACATTTTAAACTAAAATTTACAGAGAAATTCAAACGAAATTATCATTCACTTTACTTCATGACGAGAGTTTTGAGCATATATACTAATTTTTTTTCATTTTTGTAGAAATTGACTAGGTATTAACAACTGAAATATACAACATCTTGAAAATAGATTTCCTAGATTACATTGTTTCTCATAATCAAAGCATTTAATTTTATTTAATAAAAAGCATTTGTATTAATAATTGTATCTATGTAATCAAGAAATGTAACACATTAATGAACATTATTATTGTATGCTGCTGAATTGAGTAGAACCAAATTACTGATGAAATTGAATGAAAAATATTATCTTCGAGATTACAACAACCATTTCGTGGCTTAACAAAGGTGCATGTTCACAAAATTTTCTTTATTCTTAAAAGTTGATCCCCACGATCCGTAATCTTTCTTCTCTTCCTTTTTCTCCTGCTTGGGTCCTCTCTGAGTTGAGGAAATGCTCACTTTCCTGCATTAAAAAAGAAATACAAAAATTAATAAAAAAAGTCAATATTAATATTAACACTGTTATTGGGCTCTAAATATATCTCAGTATATTTGTACTGTCGTTTACTATATTATTAAGCTATTGCGTGTATTCTATTATTAAATCCAAAAATAGTATTACATGTGTGTGTTACTTTGAAGTTTGTTTCATGAAAATTTAAAAAATCCCCACCTATGCAATCATTTTAATTAAAATTATATGTATGTGACATGAGTAGCTCCTCGCTTTTGATGATTGAATGATAAGCTTGTTGGGTGTGTAAAAATTAGCATTTTCAAATAAACGCAACGGCGTTCTTTTTAAAATTAGTATCATGAATATTTAATAACAATAAAATAAATAAGTATGCCATTATGTTTAAATTATGATCGATAAGCAGCCATTTTTGTAATACGTCACATCCTCTTCGTCTTCTTTATTTGTTTATGGGTAACAATTATCATAAAATATGTCAATTGTTTTTTTTGTGTTTGTTTTCATTTTAAATTGGTTTAAATAAAAAGTATCAAATATAAATTTATTAATAATGTTAAGATAGATATGTGCATACCTAATAGGAATACCCAAGTTGACGTTTCCCTTCATGTCCGCTACGCGCGTGCTGCGATCCCCGCCGGCCATTTTGACAAGTTCTTGTAAACCTCGACGAAGAGTATAAAAATGGAGGATTAGCCTCTTCCTCTTTACGTGTTAATTTGGTCTAAGCCTTTTTGTACAATTATTATTACGATAAGTTAGGTAATTTTTTCAATATTACGGTTGTCTTATCGGGATATTTCGCGATAAATGAGGTAACTATGGCACGTGCTGAAGTTGTGTGAGCACTTGATACTCTAGATGGTTTCCAGTGTTGGCTCGCCTGCTTCCTTTACGAGTACATAAGTTTTTGGCCAACCTGGAAAAGATGAGAAAATTATGCGTTAGCTAAACATAAGAATCAAGCAAAACATGCACATGCACGTACAAAAGAAATCAAGAACATAAGATAAACACGAATAAGTTTAGAACAGATAAAATAAGTGTAACTCTTTTTTAACTCAAGCCTTTTAACTGTATATTATAATGTTCATTCCATGTGTTATAAATAGTACGACTTTTACTTCAAAATAAGAGAATAGCATGCCTTTAAACAGCGTAATGGAGTTTAAATAGTTTTTGTTTAGCGAGAATTAGTTAGACTGTTACCCAAGTCATTGGACATATGCCCTGAGCACAAAATACGTGATTTCTTAAATTTGGATTCCAGTCAATCAAACACTGGTGAAATGATATGCTCTCCATTGAACTACTGCATGCTTCGTAATTTCATTCATGATAATATAATTTTAAAAATATATAATTGGAATTGGGCAGTTCCAGCGAGAATATTTATTATTTATCAACGATAAGCGAATAAGCGATTTGACGCTATTCTCCTAATCTTAATAGAATTAAAAAAATAAAAATGGCGGAGTAAATTACCTACCAAAGCTTCAAATTAAAATTTAAAACGTTAGAATAAAAAACCGATATTTGTTGTAAATTTTATAAATTATCGTTTCATTTTTAATACTCTTTATCAACGCCAAAGATAATTTGAATATCATAATTTTTCGATACGTCTAAATAGACCTCTGTCTAAAAATGGGGTCGCAGCATTTTTAATAACTCATATCATAGAAACGTAAATATAATAATTAATAATATTTTATATTTTTTACGTGAATGTATTTCTAATTATAATTTGTGCGGTAAAACTATAAGGGCAGTTAAGATGTAGTTAGTATTGGGGCAAATAAACGCCAAATGTTCGGCCACGTAGTACCAACGACAAGATCTTAAGTTTGCTAAACATATTTCCGGCGCGTGATCAACAAATCAGTGGACTGAGAAATACCCGGAAAATTTTATCTACGAATATAACCTATTTTTAGTTTTATGGATAATAAATATTTAAAGATTTTAGGCGACGTGAAACACACTTCAAAAAAATCGTTACTTCTGATTATTTACAATCGAACAACGTTTTGTATTGGAGGGTATAGGAATATAATTAATGTTTAATAATTACAGATATATTTAGGAATGAAAGAGTAAAATTTACTACAACCGTCTAAAGTCATGAATTGAACATTTTCTTTGCCTCCGGGGCCACTTGTGTAAACATGTATCACAATTTAAATCTTACCTGGGGAGAAATTTGTTCGTAATCGCAAATCTTGGGTAGGATTTTGTCATTGACACATGAATTAACACAGTTCAAAAGAGAAAAACGAAAGATAGATATCTTTACTTGGAAGTTTAGCAGCTTACTGATGATCGAGGATAGATCTCGGCGGCTTTTAAACCGACCTGCTCCTCTGCTTCAACCGGTTTTCCATCGTCACAGTTTCATTGAATATGTAATTTAAAAAAACAACGATCACTACTCAACCGAATGATAGAGCATCGGCATGGACGCGCGAAGGATTGAATGCTATTAACCTACCTGTTGCCGCGATGTTGATTGGACTGAGCGATCCGCAGAAAATATATTTATACTGTCAATAATTAGTTGACGCCCTTGCGAAATAGATTACGATAAATACACAAAAATACTTTTCTACGAAATGTTGTCCAATTCCGTACTACTCATCATAACCAATTATTCACCTTTTTTATACACATTAAATTGGCATTTGTCTTACTTCTACGCAGTACTGTATTGAATTAACAAAAGCATCCATCAGAAATTCATCTTAATATTATATAATGCTAATTATCAAAATATTTGATCTTATGTTGCTTGAGAAGCAAAACATTGGTGAGCATTTTAGGTTTAAGCATGAATATTAGAAATAGAGAATTATACATTCGGTATGTCTCGTGAAATCTACTGAATTGGATATATACATATAATATACACTTTTATACACGTAGCACTCTATGCTACTAGAAACTAAATTCTCCACAAACTCGACAATAATATCTCATTTTTTTGCAATATTTTTCCCCACAATACACGGCTTCAAGTATTTATGTCAATTCAATCTAGCTGATCTTCTCGCATCTTCCTACATTATGAATTTTAGTCTAATCAGTGTTAGACGGAGATAATCTTAGGATCCATCCATGAAACTTTATATGAATTTTTGTACAACTAATTTCCGCTAAAACTAAAGTGATGAAAGAATGATTATTTCTGTGCCACAACGCTAAAACTACCTGGAACATATATTGATCATTTTTGCTGGTATATTTGTAAAAGTTCCTTCTTAAATGTGCAATAAAATTAGAGAAAACTGCATACAAATCTCGATTAATCTTCATTAATGGTTGTTGATGTAAAGGAAAAATTGCTTTTAAAGTTGAACAATTAAAATTTTTGTCATATACACGTCTTATCATTGGACCCCAGATTTAATTTGAGCGATATTTAATGTTCAAACAAACTAAGAGGCTTTTATTAACATCACTTTTTCTGGGAGATAAATATAGCAGAATGGAATATAAACCTGATTGAATATAATGTAATACCAATTTCTTTTCTTCAAATCTATTTATTTTATATATAATACATGACATTGACTCAATGAAACCGGCTCAGTGGGTTAAAGGGAAAATATGGCAAATCTCATTTTAGGTGATTATGATTTTTACCTTGTGTCAGTTACATAGAATGAGAAAATGAATTTATGTGCGTACTGTGGAACTTGCAATGAAAATGTTCATTCACTTACTAATTATATCACGATATTAAATTTGTATCCCAGGCGTCGAAACGGTCAAGAATCAACGGATGCCGTCTTTGTCACGTACGTCAACATTGATGACGTAAAAAATCCTTCCAATTTTCCGAGCAACAGGATAAATATAACGATTTAGATTCAGTTACAGTCAGTTTTTCACCCACCGGTGACCTAGAGTATCCTAATAAATAAAATATTATTTTGTTTATAATTTGCGCACAGGACATGCTTCATATGAAAAAGTTCACGTGCCTATATCGTGCAATAAACAAAAACACTTCGGTGAATAATAAAGCACTAATGTATGTTATTTCCAGGAAATTATAATGAATATTCAAAAGCCTTATCTTTGTCAATTTTTGTTGACATATTCAATATCCCGTCTTTGGTTTCAAAACTAGTCTCTTCATATTCATGTCTTACAATTATATTTTTAGATAATAGTAATAGTAATACATGAAAAAAAAGATTACAGAGAATACGGTTGTATGACTTTATTCATAACATAAGAATAAGGGAATGAAATATACAGCCTTCCATCACCACTAAAGTGAATATACAACTTTGAATCCTTGAGGCTCAATAGTTAAATTTACTTCTTCTTCGATTTGAGACGAGTCCGTATATTCAGCTAATTTTGTATGTCCACCGCGTGCTTATCTGTATCTTACAGTTTGGATAACTCAGCATCACTCACACCCGTCAATTGTACTAACTATAACGCCTTGACAAAATAATAGTATAGTCTGTAATCAAAGATAAAAAGACTTAACCATCCATTACTAAGGGTTACGAAACGTTGAATATGATTTCGCCATATGCAAGTCTCTCCCTAACCTAACCTAACCTTACCTAACCGGATTCCGATAACCTGGAAATTCGTTGAATAGTATATAAGTTGCCCCTTTTCGGGAAATGAATTGGTGCCGATTGGTGATGTATTGTTTTGAAAACGACGCGTACTCATCATATACTACAGCTGGTGTGTAATGGTGAGAAAAGAATCAAATACACATTCTCATCGGTAAACAATAATTTCTGATCTCTATTTAAATTCTAGTTAACTCATGCCCCATTGATAGTATGCTATTCGTGCGATGTATTTTATTATTGTATATTATATCATAATAACAGATGATAATAATTATTAGGTGTATAAAAAAATAATACGATTGTTATATATGTCTATTCAATCAAGAGAACGAATAAAAGTTTTGCTTCCACGTGTGGAGCACACCTTCTTAACTAATTTATAAATATTTCACATATCTAGTAAGAAGTGTCTTATAAATATGCATTGAGTATGAATCAATGACCAACAACTGAAGAACGTAATGGTATACTAATTAGGTTTTCCTCGCATGGATTAGCATACTCGTGCAAATTAAATGTGATTGTTACTATTTGCAGACATACAGTTTTAAATTAATTATACACGTGTTTTACTCAGCATTTTTTATGGTGTACGATTATACAAATCTTCTCCGTAATTCCGATAAAATATAAGTTTATTGTATAACTTGCAAGAACTGTCAGCGTGCTCTTGAAGCGTATAACATTTAATGGCTAATGTAAATGTCTTAATTTAATTCCATAAGAAAATCTCAAATTTATATCTTGCGATGTCATTCGTGTATGCAGTAACCATTTCCATTATTCTTTGAGGTGGGACCTAGCCTTTTCTAATAATTAATTTTATATTTCTCAACTCTTCAAAAACCTTATTCGTTCCAACGCCAGCTTCTGTAACTTCCATTGTTGAAAATGTTTAATCTCGAAGCTACCAGTTAACCTCTACAATACACATATATTTAAGCGCAATGATTTGTATTACGTGCAACCTACAATATTTACTCGTAGCTAAAGTGGTAATATATTTTTCTCCAAGTTTATTGTAGGCTATGTTGTATACGCCTCGTTCCAGTATCAACCCATATATCTTTCAAATAATCTATTTCTCAAAAATATAAATTACACACAGAAACAAACAATCAAAACCAATCAGAATGAAAATAGAGACGTTATTGTTGTCAAAAATATTAATACTGGTATCTCCTAAAGTATAAATATTTGTCTCCATGGCAACACTGGTTTCCAAATTAAATTGATGATATAAAATTTAAAATGTTACATTGCCCATCATAAGAGAAAACCTGATTTGTTTCCAATACAAAAATACGAATAATCTGAATTATTAAGAGCGAAATTTTTGGTATTAGACGTTGGAATTTTGGGAATTTTGTTAGACACATGGAAATAACGTGTTTTAGTTTTTATAACAGTGTATAAAAGAGAGTATGACGCATATAATATTTTTGTAATTATATAATGATACCGTATACGCAATGTAACAGAACGAAATCTATCTAGTTTGGTACATATACTATACAAATAATTTTAGAAGAATATAACATAGAGAGTATAAACTCTAAAATCTTTTTTGATTGATCAATTAAGTTTTGTTGAATATCTATCTACAATACGATATATTGATTTCTTAATCTGCAAAACAGCCAACTCTATTTGTGTCAAATGATCACGAGCAACAGCAAAAAATCGTGAATGTGTATATTGGAGCATGGAGTTGACTGTCGTTTGCGGGTGATTTTAGGTGTTTCAATTTGTTGTGCATTCTGTATACGATATAAAAATCAAAGCTGAATAAAATATCATCAAATTTGGGTTTACGACAACGGATGGAGTTAGCTGGTTTGCATAATAAGCCATCGATATGCTACTATATATTGGGTAGTAAAATGTTAAATACCCTTGATATATAAAGATAATATATATATATAAATAGCTTATCTTAGAAATAAAAATTAATTTAATCAGAAAAACAAAATAAAATAAGCGTGCATGCTTATGAACGGAATGATGTAGGCTTAATTGTGCAGCATAAGAATTTAGGACAAAAACACTGGAGCTCGATGGATTTATTAATTAGCTGACAATCAATCCTTTTGAAAATTTTGAAGATAACAAATACATCAGATTGTAAATATTGTAAACTCAAAGCGGATCCGATAAAAGGAAAAAATTAAATAAATTTTGTATGAAAGTTTAAAATCATTCACATGTATCATTAAGGGATGTATGAAACGCTGAAACGCGTTTAGTCTTTCAGTTCGTAAATGAAAATTCATTTAGGAAGTTAATTTAATATTATAGCCGTCGACGAGGAAACGTTTTTATAAAGGTCAATATTTTCATCAATAACATTCAAAATCTTTGATGATTCTATTGTAACTGGTCACTATTTTTATCAGAAAAACCGGACCGATTCTCTGAAAACTATAATTTGACTATTTTGCCTCTCTTGTTCATATCAAGTGTTTTTTTTCTCCCTCTCGTCTGACATTTAAATATATAAACATATACGCAGAACTAAGGAAACACAAGAAGGTTTATTTTCTAGATGAAACACGTGACGTGTTTAATACTAATAAATTGAACACTATTTTATTTAACTATTTGAACTCAAAAAATATCTTCAATAATCCAAACAATAAAGTAGTAATGAATTCATTTTTATTGTTTAAATAGATTGACAATTATTCTTGTAAAATATATCTATCGAGTTGGCATTAAAAAACTGTCTGTAAAAAACCCGGAAGATACACAAAGACATTTTTAATATATTATATGGCTATACATACTAATTTTACATTCTCGAATCGTTAAAAACTCTCTTTAATGTTCGACCATTATCTAAAATGAAACTTGTTTCACGCAGTATTTTAAAATAAGCAGAGAATATTTTCGTATTTTTATGTCTTTAATGCCCAATGTAATGATTATGTTTTATTTTAAAGACCCAATAGATACACGCGTTCTTTGAAATTCTCCGATTTTTTCCAAGTCTCAATATCCACGACTCATTTTGTGAAATTGTGACACATTGTATTTAGATTGACGCGTTTAATATGACACTGTTTCCATGGTAACAATCCAGATTAGTTTTGTGAACAAAATGGTAGGAGATAAATGAGAAAAATGATTGTATAAATAATGCTAAAAATATCGTAAACCCAAATATATTCGCGGGAGGATCTTCTAAATATTATATAATGTTTACAAGATATTTTTAACGGTTACTGGTTGTCAGTCAAACCATACCCTCTTTAATCTACTTAATTTAAAATGTTGATTGTTAATACAGTGATGGAAACGAAAATAAACAACTAAGGTCAACTTTGAAGTGTCAATAACTCTTGAAAATAATTTTTATATATTCGTTTGATCGAAACGAATATATATGGATAAATAGAGCATCGTGTGACAATACGGAAGCTTGATCAGTTCTCGTTTAGTTATGGATCATCGATCATGTTTTTACGTTATCTGCTCCATATGCAACATTTTGATTTATGGATTTTAGTGTGGTGAAATCATAAAGAATATTTTTTTACACAAGGATTGATTTTCATCCTAAATTTAAATATATATACAACTTTGAGACTTGAACCCACCACCTACCAAACAGAGGTGACTATCATATTTATAACGACCTTTTATTTAAATAATGTAGGCCAAATATAATAAGATTGAATTAATTTCCTCATTAGAAATTTTGTGCAATGAAAAATATACAAGACGTAATGTTTTTCCAATATTACTCAGCAACCTGTTTTATAGATATATGCTACAGCGCATCTAAAAGGCAGAGATAGACAAATAATTTACTATTTAAAATAACACGATTCTTGGAACACAAAAAATATTTTTTGATTTTGTAATATATAATACTAAAAAGTGAACAACATATTATTGAAAAATTGGATTGGAAATAAAAAAAATTAAATATATTTTTCCTGGTACGGTGTATTTTTTGTAAGAAAGTCTACTGATATACGTTTCTTTTCCATGTTTGTTTCGAATATAAAGTTTGTACTTAAATAGATATCAACAATATGAAGTATTATCTCGAAAGGGATATATTACAGAGGAACGTATTTACAAAGTGGACTTATTCCAATATGCCAAAATGTAAAAGAAAAGATTTCGAACATGTATTTTTGTAAAGAACAAGCATTTAGCATGCAAAATAGTAGAAAAAATCGATTTCAAAAATATTGAAAACAAAATTCAACATTGAAAAACATGTTATCTGGTTATTTAGACAAAAATACGTGTTCAAAATTTTCTGTTTTAAATTTTGATGCAGTGGAATAAGTTCACTTTGCAAATACCCCCCTGACATAATGGTTATCAAGCAATTACTACATATTCAATCGATCCAAAAGGTCTTATCATTTGTAGGAACCAAACCCGCAACTTCAGCCGATGTTAGGGTTCATCTCTTGAAAGCTGAAAAGTGAATAAATGTGAATTTTCATGATTAGAGAAAATGTCACATACGTACAAATTTATTGAGTTTTTCCTGTCCTTTAAATTACCTGGAAAGCGTTTCCAGGAATGTGTAATGTGTCAATTTTTGATAGTATAAATAAATTTCCACAGTGAGTCCACATATATCTGTGAGAAGCCTTGTTCGTATGCTAATGGAAATGGCAAATAAATCGTGCTTTAATCATTTAATGAAAATATTTTCTAGACATTTTAAAAATAATGAGAGACACTTTTTCACTAGAATTATTTTATCAGATTTTAGTTAGATTGAAAATGAATTAATTAGAAAATATAATAAATGAAATAAGCCTAGTTACTACAAGTACAGCATTATAAGATGGATAAAGCTTTCTCATGTGTGTATAGTTGCTATGTATAAAGTTTATTATTAGTTACAATATAAAAATTATTGAATGATGCCAACCGAGATTTCAATAAATATCTATTACTAATTTAATTGAGTCTTGTGAGATCTGAGAAGTGCCTTCACATCAACTTATTATATGGCTAAGTAATATCCGACTCTAAAAAAATATTAAAATTGGCTTCTTAATTGTTAATTATCACTACATATTTAATAAAAAGCTGATTGAAGTGTGTTGGGCTTCTTAAACTTGACATTTTACCCACACGATTAATTAAAAATCAGTGTATTAATCTTTTAATTGAATATTTCAAGAAAAATAAGGAAAATTGTATTGTTATCATAGAAATAAGTTTTTTATTCTTTAATTGGATAACACTGTTGGGTCAACGCAAGAGTTTGTTAAGGTTGCATCATCCATTTTATTAGTAGTTAATATATTGTACTGAATAATTTATTCAATATGTAAATCGCACACTTGCATAGAGATAACCTTTCTCATACTCGTGTTGACATTCCTTAAGTCATCTTTAATATATGCTATCACAAAGAAAACAACAATACTGATGTTCATCTTCTTCCGATTTCTCGTGTATGTTATGATATGGACGAGATCAATTCATGCCGAGAATACTTTAGCCATCCATGGTATATACTGATCATTGGTGTCAATTCCATGGCTGGCAATATTGACCTAATATTATGTATATTTTAGATATACCTCACTGGCCTATCCGGAGCATATGGATACACCACATGATTCCCTGCTATCTACCGGCGCATCCTCTTAGATCATGCCGGTATCCTTTAATTCCGCTGAGTATATTCTGTGGATAGTACTCGACGGTTCTCCAAGACGCCGGGATCCTACTGATCAAGAAAGAAGACAAGCAGGATCCAAGTAAGTATAGTATTACGTGTAGTTAAAATATATATTAGATTTATTATTATATTACAATGATTTTTTTACTTATTGAACATTTGATGGGTTAGCTACATTAATAGGGCATCAGTCAATGAGCAGACCAATTGTTTCTAAATGACAAGAATTTTCAACTTAAACACGTATCTGCTATTAAAATCTTGGAAAAACTAAGTCATCAACGAATTCGTTAAATTATCCAGTCTGTTATGGCGAAGATGTATTTTGTTTTATGGTCTTTTGAAACGCGATTTTTATCTTTAAAAATTAACACTAATTTCTCACACCATGAAAATGTTTTCTTTAAGTACCAACGTTATTATTTTGACCTAATATCAAAATTATTTGTGTTCGTACTCAGAGCATAGGCACAATGGATGTAATGGATATATGATGAGTAATTCTCGAAAAAAATTTGAAAAGTGTATCCATATAATATAGACGTTAAAAGATTAGTTTAGAAAAATAACAAGTAGGAATTGTGGACACATCGATAAAATCCTCAACTCCCGAATTAGGTAGAATTACAAAATGCTGGCATATTCCGGAAGAACGCAAGAATATTAGACACTTGTATTGATTCATAGAGATCTCCTGTGGTGTCCATATACTGAATTAAAAAAGATATCTGGGATGGAATTATAAGAATTTTATAAAGTTTATTTTCTTATTTGATATCCATTTTCATATTATAACAAAGATTATTTTGGGTAGGTTTGCTTAGGATTGAATCACACATCCGGGAATAAATATGCATCGTTGTTGCATGCGTTTCCTCGATCTAGGTCCAAGATCTGAGTGAAAGAATAATATGAAAGTTTTTTCTGAGTTTTACTATATTATAATTATTATCAGTGGCGTAGCTACATATTCAGCACCCTGTAGCAATTAAAAACGCTGCGTTTCTTAGAGTTTCTCGTATTGTTTGCTTTTAATTTAGCGCCCCACCCCATTATTTGAGCACCTGAAGCAATTACTTCAAGTGCTCCTCGATAACTACGCCACTGATTATCCACAATTTCTATGAGGACACACCGCCGTCACAAAAGATCAACTTGTGGGTAAGCGTTAAACCCAAATGAACGAAAATAAAACATTTATGTATTTTTGAATTAATATTTTCGACTGATGGTGCTTGATGGAAATTGATTTTAAATTCTAAAGTATTTAAAACTGGTAAACTACCATATGTGTTTCTCACATATGGAAGTTTACCAGTTTTAAATAATTTAGAAAATGTATTTTTTGTTGAAGTACAAACCTACTTGTTTATATTTTGAATGAACGCTTAAATATGTTACGGAAATAAGTTTATCGTTCATGTCTTATGAAATTTACATTAATCTATCTGTAATTAAAATAATAAGAGCTTTTTATGATATTGGGTTATTCCCGTGTTTGTTTAATTTCCAATCACACTATAGCAAATAGAAGTGTTATTTCATCAATAATGAATTCAATATTAAGACTATTTTCAATACAGAGTTCGATACAATCACATGTCTTTGATGCAATGATATATTATAAAGAAAAAATAAACATAGGTAATCTAGAACTGCCTAAAATATTTGATTAATATATTGAGTCGATTCTTAAAGTGTCAGCCAAAAAAATCTAGAAATCAAAACTTTAATGACGTGAAAAGGCAAATCCCGTATTAAAAATAACAAAGATTTTTGTAAGTTAAATATTATTTTGAATATATTGTCTTTTAGGCTTATTTTGTGAAGGGTTTAACCGCATCCTTTTCAATGGCAACTCTTTTGCGTCTGCAAAGCCATTCGAATCCAATGAACAAAAGCGCAGTCGCGAACCCTGCAACAAAATTTTAAATATTAAATGTCGCCATAGGTCAGTGTTTTTACTGAATAACAAACGATTTAACAGATACTTATTGTACTTAAATTGTCGTTAATCTAAAATTCTCGCCCGTGTGCTTTGGGAAAACGTGATATTCATAACAACTCGCTTTTAACATTTGCAAACGAACAACAAAACAATTTATCTCAATGACAACCGCTTCATATTAATAACTTACAATATATTTTTTAATTATTCCTCATTTAGTTGTAATAAAAATAAAAGTTTTTTTATATCCGAAAAAAATTCCATATTAATCTGGGAAATAAACTCAGACATATAAATAAATTAATTGCTTTCATCTATGTATATTTTATAAACAAGGAAGAGAATAATAAAACGATTATTTTTAAATATTATAATATATACAAGATATTATAATCTTTTCGTTGATTTTTTAATCTATATTTGTAGATATTACGTAATAACGTCTTTATGTAATGAAAGGGAGAAAATACGATAAAAGGGTTATACTAAAATAATCAAATTAAGGACATTAGTTGTTATTCTTGCTATATTTAAATAAATTTCTTTATCGGAGAGTTTTTTTGTATATTTATCTGCAATGCTTAGATGCAATTGCTTGTATTTTAGGATTAATAAATAGCAAAATTTTGCAGCGGACCTCATCGTTTATTATCTTTTACATCAACATTTTATTTTCCTGCATTCCGTGAACTATTTTGTTTTGAAACCTATTTTTAAATGCATCGGTTGTGCTAAAATTGATATTGACAAAAATACATTAAGATCTATTAGCCGTTTATTGACTTCCTAGGTGGCCACTTTGTTTATAAACACGGATTTAATCGGACGTAGCCTAAATTGCGACAGCGTAAACTACTGCAGGCTTGAAATATCCCAAATGTTGGCCAGACATCAGCTCTTACGTCGATTGACGGTGGATTTTTTTAAATGTAAATTAAAATTACTCGCACAGTAAATATGTATAACAAGTCTTCTTCTCTTATTCTTCTTGCACATGTGCTCCCTAACTGGAGTATATAGACACCAGATGCCGTATCCGAGAACATTCCAGGACGCCGAGAATCGGTCACCTTAAATAATAGGCAGCTTCACTTTGTCAGCAATTAGTGGTTGCATGGTTCTTCTCGTTTCAAATGAAATCATACCACCGTAACCAGTAGCGTTACTTAAAGGCGCATCAGACGCACGCTTAGGGCCTCAAAAAAATCGAGAAACCACGAGATTTTTGAGGAAGTATTAAATTAGATTTTTTAAGATCGCAACTGCAGAGCAGCAGTAAGATAATGCATGCGTTTAACAAGCGGCATTTGATTACAAATAATAGAGTAGAGTATAAAGACGGCGTAAATAAATAACAAACACACTTAGTAGCCATAAACAAACCCAAGAATTCATTTTTCATATTATCTCAAGTTTCTGGTACGTCATACTGAGTAGAGAGTATAAAGAGCTAGTCGTGCAGTTTGGCCTTTGTGCTAGTTTTCTAAACTCAATACATAAGCAATAAAATTGACTAGTCTATTATAAAAATAATAAAATATTTTTAAGACGTGCACCAACCAATTACACAAGATTTTCTGATAGATAGACAAGATTCTCTTTTTTTACTGGGGATATGTTCCGAATGATACTGTGCAAAAAAGATAAGCTGCTCACAGAAAAATGGTAGAAAGGATCTATCCAGCAATACATATTTTTTACTTAGGATTGTTTTTTTTAAATATTTTTTTACATCACACATGTATTAATATATATCAAATAACATAATCATGTAGTCACTTTTTGGTGACAATTCATTACAGTAATATTTTTCCATGGCTTAATGATTGAAAGTATGACATCTCTTTCTAGTTCATCTACAATATATTCAAATGCTCACTTGATATAGTAAGATTGTTGTTTTTTTCTAACAGTGCAAAAAGTGAATTAAGTTTATGATGAGTTTTTGAGGAGGATTGGCCGTGACGTTTTGTATAATGGCTTGCATGTAATTAAAATGTTGCATGAGTGAAAATAGGATATTAACAAATATATTATAAGCATACCAATAAATAAAACGAAAAAACATCCCTGCATATCGTCGAGGTTCACAGTGTGATTGCTAACCTCAGCCACTTTTCCCACATTCCAGCATCTATCCCGATTGGGCAAATACTTCATCAGCCATTTTTGAATCAATCCAACCTGATGCATTCGTTTTATTCTGCAAAATAGTAATGATCTCATTGATTAAACTATCTTTGTCTATACTAGTTGTCTATCAAATGCGTGATATCACCAGGTCAAGGACATAGCATCTTTATGCGTACCTAATGTATTAAGCAGTGGCGTAGCTACTGAGGGGCAGTTGGAGCAGATCGCTAGACACGCACGAATCAAGAGGGGCGCAAAATATTATTGGGGGACGGAAGTAAAGTAAAGTTAGTGCGTGAGACCTAAAAAAATGAGAAATTATATGGTGCGCTACGATTTTACGTTCCTTAGAGCGCTGAATTTGTAACAACGCCACTGCTAGTTAGTCAACATAGTAGACCAATCCAACGGCCAGCTGAATTTGCCAGAGGTTAATTCGCGTTTAATATATAACCATTAGGGAATGAGCTTAATTTTGCTGTATTTTTAATTCAAACATAAGTAATAATATTATACTTATACTGGCAGTCTTATAAAAACTCTGTACTTTTTGTATGTTTCTACAATATTACTTGAAAATACTGAAGACTTAGACTAGGATAATTAGTCATAAAATGTAACATACGAAAAAAGTTGGCTATCAGGATGTATGCTTAAATAAATATTATTAACCATAATATTTAGTTTCACTGTAATAAATAACAAAAAATATAAATATTCTTATACATACTCTTCGTTCAGCATTCTCAAATACGGACTATTTTGAGCAACTATCATGGCCATCTGTTCCTCCACAAACTCTTCGGCACCTGAAATATAAAAAATATATTTTTATAATATAAGTGGGGTATTTTCAAAAATAATTTATTCTACCATATAAAAATTTAAAAACGTATTTTTTTATAAAATAACCCTATACCTTGTTTTTCAATGTTTATTTTTGCTTTCAATAGTTTTGAAATTAATTTTTCTTCTAGTTTATGCTATATGGTTCTTCTATACAAACATACTCTTTCAAAATCGTCTCATTTATTTAATGCCTTTTTGGAAAACGAAATTTAATGGCAATGTTGTAGTGAAAATAAAAATTAATTTAAAATTCGACTTTTATTAGAAACGTGGAGATAACGAAGGCTTGCACAATATCCTCACAAGAACCCAATATTTCTTGTTACTTTATTGATTTTATCCATATTTGATCAGACTTTAAATAGTTGTTGTGTGTTTTAATCGCTGCGCCATGAGTTGTAGGCGCCCCTGTGCAAACATTTTATTGAAAGATCTATTTACATATTTTAACCGATTTATATTTTGATTGATTTTTAACGTTCTAGCTGTTTTCAGAGTAGTTTATAAAAATATCGTACATTTTTATAGTACACTTGTTTTCATTATGTAAATGGAACAGTCTCCCCGGTAGCGTTGTTGGTAGCGTCCGCGCCTAACGATCCGGGGAATGCGGGTTCGAAT
>JAGVSQ010006266.1:0-16598 GCA_022683975.1 Rhyacophila evoluta
ATCTCAAAACTATAAAAATGCAGTTAATGAGATTTACCTTTAAAGGGGCGATTTAATCGACGTGTTTTTGTCGCATCCAAATGTGGATTATATAAAATTATAGAACGCCAAAATGTGAAGACTAGTTTTAACAGAATTTATTTCACGACAATTGGTTGTTTATTACTACCTCTCTAATAAATATTTAGGCATGCATATTAGATTTATTTTAAAATCTATATGTGCTTCGAGATTCAAACGTATTATCTCTGTTTCCGTAGCGCACGCTCACTTGAATGTCCACCAGAGCAACTATTTAACCTATTTTGAATATACTTAATAATATATTCCGTGCTAGTTGAAATCATAATATTCATAACTTAGTACTGGAATAACGTTAGTTAATCTAAATAAATCGTTATACGCTACGAATTAATTTATATTAATCCAACTACTGCTACACTGGAATCTAAATGGAATTCGAAGTCAATGAAATCGTGATTAATTTATGTATACTATTGTATATTATGATCGTGTTTTATATTATTTCCATACATTTTTATTATGTTGAGCTACGTCATATAAGACAGACTCCTGTTGCGCAAACTTAGTTTCCTAACCAAAATTAACAAACCGCTTGTGACGGGTCAACTGAGATTGTCATGACAAAGGGTTTACTTAGGATATACTGTGTTTCATGAAGTGATTCCGATTGTATTTCAAGCACTTTAACTAATAGACGATTAAGTGTGATGTTCAAGATCTTTATTGGTCGTCAAGCGTAACTAATTTTTGACGTAGCAAATGACGAGAATGCCGTTCACTTTTTAAAGTACATATTTAAGTTGATTTATCAGTTCTATTGGCTATTACTATTTGATGTTATAAAAATAAAATATATATTTGTCATTTGAAAACGAGCGATATGTTATAAGAGGAATCGATCACACTCCGAAATGTCATCGCTGACCGAAGACATGAGAAATTATTCGCCAACGGCACTTTACGTTTCTTATACCACATTTTTCATATATCCACATACCTAGAAAACCTGACGAATAGCAAGATAAACAATCTCGTATATAACGATGCGCTACATTTGAAGAAATAGATGACTAAAAGATATCAGGGGAAAGTATCAAAAGGACGCGTATTATAAGTGTACGCAAGCCGCCGATAAGTAGTTGATAAAGTTTTAAGAAATGATCGTGGTGACTGGTAGTACCATGCTCGTAGCAGAGCTACAAAAGTGATCCGTTCAATGCAATATTATTAAAATGCAGCATTATGTAATGGTAATGTTGCATGGGAAAGTAAGAGGCCATGTGACTGTCATAATCTCCGAGGCAGGACTGGTTGATGTAATTAATGAAACGTTCCGTCATATCTAAAAATATATTCCTATTTAAATATCACATCGTCACGATCATGCAGTGAATACTGGAATAATTAGATGAAACGTTCTCTGTGAAGAGCAAGCAAACCATGCGAATATATTCCGTCGAGCACTAGTTATTATTACCGCTAGGTATATATTTGAACGGCACAACGAAGCGGTTCCATTAATATTGTAATTATTATTATCGTGGATGAAAGTTTTCATCGTGGCGTGGCCGCTAGACGCGAGACTAACTTTGCTTTCTCTAAAGTTCCGTTGCGTTTGGTTTTCCCTGAAAATTTGCAATGTCGGAAACATCAGCGACCATATCTTTATGTATTATGATTACTTTAAAATTTTAATTTATCAGAATTAATCACATAAATAAAATTTTAATCTGTTTTCTTTTTGTCAAAATTACCACGAAGTAAAAAATGAAATAACAAATAAATTATTCATTTAATCCATCACCACGTTTTAACTAAATTAATTATGTTACATAATACGCCTATTTAAATATAACTTATTTATTGGGTTTCATGATTGAGCTTGGCTCAATTATCATTTTCAATTTATTGACTATGTCTTAGATTAAAACAAAAAATGACGTAATTTTAAATGCCCTCCCTACCTAAAAAAATTCGTGTTGGACAAGAAATATTCAGCATAAAACTGCTATCTTTCAGCGCGTATTTTTATAAAGGATTTTAATGACTAATATATTGCATAAGCTGTCTATTCTATTATATTGAGATAACTCTTTGGATTATTGCTATATGAATTACTTTGAAGAAAAAAATGGAGAATTTGAATGTTTAGAACTCACAAAGAACCGACTGAAATTTCTAAATAATTTAGATTATACCAATTAATAAATTGTAATAGATTGCAGTGACACTTGATTAAAGCTAAATATCGTTTTATAAATAGGACACGAGTGTTTGCCATTAAGAGCGAAACGTATTTCCAGGGACAGCGTGTGAAGTATGTGCGGAATATTCATAGATTACTCGGGTTAATGAAGTGTAAATGAACTTGACAGGCTGTTAAAGACTTTACCCTATTTCTAATTAAATGTAAGATAGACGTTGATAATTTTAAACTACCACAGTGAACTATAAAGGTGCCCATACTCATTAATTTACTTATACATCCTGTTAAAGATCGATTTAGTATTTCTACTTTTGATTTAATTATCATAGCCACAAGTTAAAGATGACTCAGCTCCTTAGTCACATAGACTAAAGTGAAAAATGTATTTGAAATAATCTCACTTCTTTTTTATTTCCTTTGATTACGAGGTAAGTGAATTAGCTATGATAATAAAAACCGGTTTAGTTGTTGTTTTAATTCTGGTACATTTACTGAGAAATTATTATAATTTCCGTGTTTTATAAATTTTATTACATTTTTATAACTACTTCCGCCACAATAGTAGAGAATATTGATACTATGGATGATAAATATTATCACTAGGAAGATGAATTATATAGAACTTTGCACTGTAAAGATTTATTCAGCAATCGCTTGGAAATCCACTCTCCTAGCTTTAGGTTTTTAATAATCCTGAAATTGTGGAGTTCGAACCCGCATCATTCAGCTCCGACCAAACATTCAGTCATCAGTATACTATATACGTCCATAAGTAGTATGTTAAAGTATCACAACGTAATTGATTATCAAATAAAAAACTGATAAACATTAAAAAAAAATCGTATAATTTTAATAATTAATTGTGTGAAAAGTCCTAAAAAGTAAATTATATTTAAAGCGATTTTATTAATGTACTGATTTCCGAACACGGATTATACGGTAGACGTGAGACGGTGTATTGATTGTATAATATAATACGTAGGATTGGTTACGAGTATTAATAATTTATCTACAATAACCATCTAGTCGTAAACATGTTTTAAAAAAAAATCAACAAAAACCATTACAGTATAGAATTCTTTCAGCTTGATAAATATCTCAATTAATAATCCAGAGATTTATTGAGAACCATTTATCAAGGACTCTATAAAAGATAAGAAGAATGAAAATAGGACATGAATCATTTACAAAACATATTAGGTTGCGGATAATAAAAAAATATTGCGTGACCCCAGAGGAAAGTAAAAGCTTTATATGAAATCACGTACGAGTTGATTGCAGCAGAATTATTGCATTTCGTCTTTCGTGACTTGCATAGCCGATCTGGGATCTGTGTGGAAGTAGAATGGACCAAGTTGACACTTGTTGACTAGAAATATTAGCATGCAATACAGCATCTCCTTTCTCATGTCAATAAACGAACTTTGAATGATAATAATAATCCACTACTAGTCCAAAATACGAAATTCCTTTCATATTAATTTTCTCGAACAATCCAATTAATATATGTAATTAACATGTATACAGATAGAGCTCTGTATTTATCAAAATAAATTTGAACAGCTTTCGTTTTTATTTTAAAATTTTCATCAAATATCAAACAAATAAAATACTTCAATAAACCATCTAAAAAAAAAGTTTGATATCTCTTTCCTTAAAAAGGCTGATGGGTACAAATATTTAAAATAAAACGGGAGGGTGAAAAGCTTCTCAATTACTTTATAGAATAGCATTGAACTAATGATTAAACATATAATTCATATCAACTATATTTATGAATATTACATGAAGTATTAAATTATACCAAACGGTACCTGCGTATAATCGTTAGATAAGAATATTACAGAAGTAAAAAACTTATACGTCACTCCAATTTATTTGCATTTTTGTAACATTAAAATTAATGTAACTCTAACCATATGTTGTATAGAAAGTACAAAATTTGATATCGGTAATAATTAAAGATTCACGGAATTCGTAATTCCAGGTCTAAAATCATCATGTTTGAATGAAAGAAATAAGGGGTGATAAATGAAAATAATATTTCTTAAAAAGCCTAAAGAGGTAGTATTCCATGCTTTATAGTAAAGTAAATCCAAAAAACATTTGCAGCTCTAAAAAACTTAAAACCGTTTTTGCAAATGCACTTTCAGTTCGGTTTAGAGAGCTTTCTTTTATTCTGATAACTACGTTTATAAATAAATAGAAACCTCACTGCCTCTTGAAAGGCAAAATACTTGTTAGAGGCGTTTTGCGAACGTCCAGAAAATTGTGAAGACCAAAAAATCAACGACCTGCCTCCTGCAAAAGAGCAGTTGCGATTGAATTAAGCCGTACGAGAGTGTAAAATAAATCAGGAAAATTGCTGGGTGTTACTACACGTCCGAACTCAGTCAAAAAGACCATTCAAAATGCACGCTCGTTGTGTTTGACTGCTATAGTGTTCTTTAAAACCATAGAATCCTATCAAAAATTACTAACACTATTTTTGTACAATTGTTTTTAGTAAAATAGCACATTGTGTCATTTCTAAACGTACTACATTCCGTAAAAGACGCAATGCATGTTTTAAGTATATCATGCTAATATCACAAATATTGCTGATACTTTTATAAACTTAGTATATTAAGACAGACTTCTAAGTGCTATTAAATCTACAATTTTAACGTTCAATACTATTTATAAATTAAGTAATTCTAGTCAAAGGAGTCTCTCAAGAAGTATTCTAATTGTAAAGACCTTTATGTTCTATTCTTGGAGAGAACACGGTAAATAATCGTTTTCAATATGTTAAAATATATTGTATTCAAATATAATACTGATACTCAAGAATTGTAGGTATTTTTGGCATGAAAATGTAAAGTTATTAGCGAATTAATATACATTTCAGAAAGGTACTCGTTTCTAAATGTCTAAAGTATGTTACCTTATTAGTAGGCTAGTAGATTATTTCATTTAATTATTATCGATTAAGCATTCAATTTCCTTTCTCACTGTTTACTCAACGATTCCATATTTTGTACCGCTGTTAATTTTCTTATTACGCTTTGATGAAGGCAATCCGACATTAAAATGCTTGCTTGCGTACGTGTTGTTTTATGGATATAAATGACGACTATCACGGGTCTCTTAGTCACGTAAATTCACTCGTATCCCAGAGACGGCGATACGTGAGGGGATTTCCCTGACCGCATTGAAAACGGGGCTTTCCGAAAACATTAGCCGTTTTTAGCGTTAACCCGCATCGCGGCGTGCACATTAGGGTGCAGTCAATGCCTTAATTAAATTATAAATTGAATTACGTATTACACATTGACATTTTACACGGTTAACGTAATATTATTTCCAGAACTAGGTGATATATTACAAGGATCATATATTGTACTTATTTTAAATTTAGGAGTCCGAAAACAACGATTACATTATCTATTTTTATGATTATAGATATGAACGTGGAATGCATTGATCCATGTATTACGAAAATATATACTCGAAAAATGGAATGTGTATGGAGATCCGCGATGTCATGATTTATTTTGAAAACAAAATCCATGCAAATTAGTTGTCAACCAATTGTTCAACACATCATGGGTCATAAAGTTCTAAATTACGAGCAACTGTGGTATTTGATTCAACAAAATCCAATACCAAAGCGGATAATTAATTCTCGGTAATCGAGGGAGAGGGTTTTGGATATTAATAATGATGCAATACCTATTTATCACAAAGCGTATTAACACAAGAAAATGTTACTCTGATTACAATATTTTGTATAATTTTATTAAATATATTTAAAATAAATTACTGTTGTGTATTATAATATGATACATTTAAAAAGAACTGACGGCGTTTGTTAAAAGTTTGATCATATTCATTATGTGTTTTATAAAACCAAGTTGGATATAAGTATAGCGATAAAGAAAATGAAGTGTAGTCAAACTATTGACGAAAAAAGGTTTCCCAAATAGGGACAGCAAGATTGATTGACGCTGCGCGAAAGAAGCATATCGATTAACTCTGTCTATTTCAAAGTAAGCGAAAGTGATTTTCGGACTTTCTACTTTTAATAGAATATATTTATGTAAAATACTCGTAGAGTAAGCAATAATGATAGCATTTAAAAAATATTAAATAAATTGTATTTATTTTCAATTTCACTGCAAGTATGTTGCCATAGCAAATATAAAGAAAAATACCCAAATTCTATTTTCAAAATTATTTTTCTGAAAATACTGTGGCAATACAATTTACTGAATTACATGACTCCGCCCGATGCACAGTGCACACGTTGACTTTGGTCGACCATCTCTTTCACTGCGCCCCATTTCCCGTGAAATGCTTATTGCTTTCATAATAATAATAATAATATCATGTATGTGCAATGTGCTAGCGCCTGGCAACCTTTTTTGTTTGTACGTGATCAAAACCGCGGGCGCTTTGAATTTTCAGAAAACTTTTGCACGCCACTGTGCGCGGGACCTGGCGTTAAATTTATATGTTGCGGAAACATAAGACGGTGAAAAATGATATTGAGAAAATTAAAACGTTGCCCAAGCAGACAATTTATTTATTTTTGCTAATACAAATTTTCGCATAAAGTAATATTTTATGAATTACAGCTGGATTATTAGACACAGATGAGATGCTACGGTAGATTTCGGTAAACTCTGGACGCTCACTAATAATTATTAGAGATATATAGAGAGAGATGATTATTACAGTAATACATGTTTATGGTTATACTATTAAATATCTCTAAGTTTGATTACGATGCCAACGAAGAGATGGTATGCTAAGACAATAACTTAAGAGCACTGAGAGTGATCGTTAGTATTCAATTAATAAAAAAAAATGTATAGAGATTGAACACAACTATTATATTTATTATTGTAGATTTCATTTGACTAGTTCAGCTGACTAATGATTTTTGAAGAGGAAGTGTGTAGCATTCGTTTGTACAGTGGGTAGACGACGGCTGATATCAATAATATAATGTTTAAAATATATTATAACTGATAAGTATTATTAACCTCGTTCGTCGCGAATGTAAAGCATATTATAAATACTCATGGTGCTTAGGCTTTTCTTGACAAATTGCTTTTTCAGAAGGATTCATTGTATGCTCGAACGCTGAACTTATCGGGAATCCAATTTGATATAATTGTGCGGCTGTAAGATTTGAACGCGAGGCCTCCAGCGTCAAAAGGTACATGCTTACCAATCGGCCTCCAACTTACCAACAATCAGTAATATGTTATCGAAGCTGATTTATAATAATTCGTTTCGTTTTTTGGTCAATACACTTCTATCAAGTTGATATCAATATAGAATATAATGTAGATGATATAAAACGAAAATTTTGGACCGTTTTGTTATAGCCAGCGGACGTTTTTGTACTAAAGAGAGAATATAATATGTCAAATAATTTACACCTTAAAAATTTATATTTCACGTTTTTTCTCGCTTATCTGACATTTTGTATCATTTTTTTTATGATAATCGATTCCATGAATATTTTAGTATGTATTATAAGTCCAAAATTTTCAAGCCAAGATAACTGAGTGAATAAATTAATTTATATAGGTATTATTTTACAAAAAAAAAAAAAAAACATTGTTTATTTTTTCATCTCGAACATTTTGCGAAGGAATTCGATTATTTCGCAAAAAGCAAATACGTATGGTAGTAATATTTATCCATAAATTTAGTGCCGTATGCCCGATAGATATATCATGTACGTTCCGCAATTAATTTTATCTAGAATATGGCGAATTCGAATGTATACCTACCTCATCAAATATTCATGACATCACGTTACAATTCCTTCTGTTTCCTCGTCGATTGAAAATGAGATACATACCACGTAACATATTTAGTTTTTCAATATCCACGTATGAAGCACTCATCACATTTTTTATTGTATTGCCAAGCCGTGTGACTGTCAATTGAAATAAAAAACACTGAACAGTTTCAATTGAATCTAGATGAGAATTTTTATCTCTTTAAAGGCCTATTGTATTGCTACAACATTCTCTTACACAACAAGAGTTCTATGATTTGATACAAATTATATTAATTTAAACTTTTGTATAAAGCCTATGTGTATTGCGGAGATTATTGTCGAAGTTTTTACACTTACTTAGAATCTTTCAGTCTTATTTTCAATAATATAGATATCTAAAATTAGAACTATATGTATGATTTCAATTTAAGCCAGCTGAAACTCTATAAAAGGTTTATTTCGGATAAAAAAATATAGATTTAAATAATAAAAAAAAACAAACTACAAATTCGTTTAAGAATTTAAAAACCTCCATACACGAAGCAATATGTGAAAACTGTAACAAAACTTTTATTGAAAGAGGCAGTTGAAACTTAAGTCTGAATAAACTTTTTAATATAGCCAATTTTTGAGTATCATAAAGATTAGACTTCCAAACAATGTGATTGATATCTTCATTTTCCATTTTATCAAATTGTCCACAATCTCAATACGTACCAAAGATTCTGCCGCGTTGTAGTAGTATACTCTACAACGGTTAATAGTGACGATAAAATCACAAGGGAGTTTTTACGAATATGCTACAATGTGCTTTGCTCTTTATATGCAATTAAAAAACGTATTTAAAAGAATGTCCCAAAACGAGGTGACATTTTACATGTCACAGATTCTTATATTCCAGCTGTGTATGAATATGCTCCACTTTCAAAGTAAATGGTATAAAGGTTCATATAGCATTGAACTATCACTCAATAATATACACGCATGATGCATTTCCAACATATTATTTGAGTATTAAGTATGAAAAAATATATTTTACATTTAAATATTAGGTTCTTTTCATGTTAAAAAACTGTTCTGTTTGAACATAATATTCATTAAATTAAAATAATTTCGTTGGGTTTTATTAAAAAATGATCAAAATCATTATAATTAAACGTCAAAATTAACATGGATTTTGATAATTCAGCGATTGTAATGCAAAGTTCTTTTGACTAAATTAGACCTAATTGCGTCATTATTTTTCCTTGAAGCCGTGGTTTGCCTCAGATGAAATTGGAGTATTTGAAGAAGCCAGAATCTGATAAAAATTATATATCATTGAAGAGCGAGAGATAAGAATCCTTGCCGCGATTTCAAAGTTGGCTCTTGTGCCGATTTCGAATTCAGAATCGATCTTATTTGAAGAGTAAACAACTTCCAAATAAAAGCGAAAGACATTTCACCTCCGTTCATGTTATTTGACTCGCGCATGTCGAGTGAGTAAATATTTGAAGGCATTCAATGTTGTACTACGTATGAAGCTTTCTCACTGTACTAAGAGTCAATTGGACTTATTGCTACGAACAGGAATGGGTAGGCTCTACGGGATAACGGGAAAATCCAGGCAGACCTATGAATCCCAGATGCATATTTAGGATATAAAATTTATTGCAAATCGTAAATATAAATGTGTGCATATATATTCCAAATAAAATATATCATAAATCTGAAACTGTTCGGCTAAGCTTACTGCGTCTTGTTGCTCTGTGACTTTCTCATTTTCGCCTACATCTTATAAACTCAATTTTTAATCATAGGATTTATTGAGATTCGTTTATTTAAAGATAATAATTATACTAAGCATCTTATTGGTACGTTAGTTATTTAATCTTTTTACAAATCATTAAATGGTCAACAGTTAGATCATATTATGATAGTTTAAATGAATAAAAAAATATTTGATTCAGCAAAGGCTTTTAAGTTACGTAAAATATTTTTTTCCAAATAACGTAACGCAATAAATCTATATATTAACTACCTTTATATTTGCATATTTAAAAGTTTTCATATGCCACACAAAGATTTGTAATCAATAGAAATTGTGAACATATGAATAATTAAGTAACTAATATTGTTGAAAATTCTAAATCTCATGCTTTTTAGAATAAGTGTTTAATTGTATATTAAAAAAATTATAATAAAAACGTAAGCTCACATTGAAAAGCTAATTTAAAATAACTTTCTTGGAATATAAATAATACTTTTCAATGTCTAAAACATTATTTTGATAGTTTTTTTACGTTTCATTGAAAAATAACTTAATTCATTGAGCATCCGGTCCTGTATTTTTGAATTTAAAAAATATTAATAGTCTAAAATATAATATTTTAAAGTCGTGTGTGGAAAACAAAAATGAAGTAACCCACTAGGAACAAATATGATATCAATTTTATAATCTATTCAAGAAAAAAGAAATAAAAGTGATTTTCTTGGTCGCAAATATCACAGGCTATCCTGTTTTCAAATATTGAAGCTAACTTTAAACACTAACTCGGAATTTTCAGCTTACATATTTTGATAATATATTTATTAAGTTGTATACATTGTGATTATCAAAAAAGGCTATTTTGAATAAACTGAGGGTTACGTTTTTTTTTTCCACAGTCGATATGAAGACAACATATTTTTGCAAATAACTTAGATAATTATAAACATTATAAATGTTGCCTGAATTGCTCGTAATAAACTTTTATTGATTATATGTCTCATCAATTACATTGAATAATGATTGCCAATTTAGAAAAATGATGCGTGGCAATAAGACCAAATTGCTCGATTCCGGCTTTATTATACATCCTGCGGCAGTTTGGTTGATGATAACGATGATGACTATGATTATTCGTCAGTTTATACGTCATTCTATGAGAGCTTTTTTGTGAAATTCGCAGCGAATCGAGTGAATTTTGTTTCATTTATTTACGTGTATACGTTACAAGCTGACAGTGCTTTGGCGTTAAATTTCCACTTTATGATTTTCGTGGGTAATATTTATTTTTCCAGTATTACATACAAAGCTTCTCTCGTAGCTGGGATGTTATTGTACAAACTTTGGAGCTGGGAATTACGTGTTCGATTCTCAAATCCGTTAGTATATAAAACCTCAACGACAATATATATTTTTAAAAACATCTTCGCTACTAACGTGGAGCATATTTATCTACAGAGGTTGAAGATATCCACTCCGAAATAGGAGTACATGGACTTCCGAAATGTGAAAACGTTTTGAGACATTATTTTCTGTGAGAATTGTTTTTCAGACAATTACTCAACCCAAAGAACATCCATTCCTGCATTTTTCGATTTTAAAAATCCGACAGATGTCGAATCGAACTCGCATTCCCCGGATTACTAGGTGCGTATGCTACCAACTACGCTATCGGAAGACATAAGAAATGATAATATTAATTATGGTATTTAACGCATGTTAGTACATGAGTTTAATCAGTCAGAAAATAAGTCTCCCACGTAGCTGAGAAGTTAGCGTACACGCTTCGAGCCCGGTGATTGCCGATTCGATTTCCACATCCGCTGAACTTTTCAAAATCAAAATATGCAAGACTTCTGGCTTGAGTAATTGCCTGTCAACCAGTTCTCGTAAAAATTTTATAAAGACATGTCTTCACAATGCAAAAATCTATATACACCACATCTTACAATATTGTAGATCTATTTGCTTCGGTCTCAAAAGGAACATATTTAAGGTCATGTAGAATGAAAAAAAGTTAAAAAATTAAGCCGTAGGATATTATTTCATGCGTCATTATAAATCATGTTGCAAATAGTATTACATTGTATTGCAAACAACATATAATCACAAAAATATTATATCACTTTGTAAAAATGTGATTATTTCATAAAAATCACTACGCTGATAAAAACTGCACACAATATATTATCTATTATTAATTAATTCATTTAATGTGTCATTGATTTCATCACGCAAGTGATTTTAGTGTTTGCAATTAAAAATTTTTTTGGTTTTATATAAAAACAGAAACATTTATACGTTCAATACGGTGTGTTTTTTGTATTTAGTTATTTTTTTAACAATTTCTGTTCTAAAAGTAAAGCGTATGGATCTCCATAATGTGTAGATGACCTCTTGTGTGCCTTGTGCTTTGTGTTATGTATTTTTTGACGCATTTTTTTCGACTTATGCGTGGTATTAATGATAACTCTGCCGCTCTGGCTAATATTGGTCTGTATGCTCCTGATAACTACCTAAGAAATCGAGAACATCAGCTGTTTTTCATTCGTAAATGCAGGGCTATCCTGCCAGTAGTCATGCCAATGCGGAGAGCAATGGTGACGCTTTACGAGATTGCCTCAGATATTGATACCTTCCATCTAGGTGAGCGCGAGATTCGATGGATGCAATAGCATATATAATAATATAATTACATCATCAGAATATGACTTGGTAGACAGTCTCTTTTTTCTTCCATATATATATTTGTTGTAATTCTTTCTTTATTTTATTTTTTTATATTTTAATATGCTGTTGATATTTTCGTCATGGCTGTGTGTATATCGTGTTGTTAAGGTATTAAACTGTAATTTGCAATGTTACAACACGTAATAAATAAATAAACATAATGCTATAACTCTTATAATATACAAATAAATTTATCATTTACGTATCATTTTCAAGCTGAATTTTATATCAAATTAGTGTATCTTTCAATTTGTATTAAATATTGACTAATAGTTATGTGTTTAATGACTAAGGCATGCTGAAATATATAATAAAATATCTCCCTTACAATGAAAATGCTTGTTCAATCCTCAACACAAGATGTAGTGAACAAGGAAACTGTTGGCAGATTGACAATAGAATGTGTTTATGTAGGCATTGTTTAGAGAAACAGCATCTGATACATATTAGATAGATTACACTTATGGGTTGTATTTGATAATTTATTTTTCACAAACGTTAATGGCCAACTAATTGATGAACTCCTTACGCAGTAAGCTAGTTTTTTTTTTACTTTGGTTGAAAAACTTTGGCTATTTTATACATGAAGCTCTCTTACCTACACTAAACCAGTGGTTTCCAACCTATATGCGTACCTCCCGGCGGGGGGGGCATGGATTAATGCCAGGGAGTCGCCAAATTGTATTTTTTTTTTTGAAACAAAACGTGTCCATCATTATATGTATTTAAAAAAATAAAAGATGGAGAGATGTGTAGGATTTTCTTTAAAGTAGCTTAGTAGAAAAAGGTTTAAAACCACTGAATTAGGTCATTGAGTGCAACAAGTGTGAACTTAAAATTTAATTAACCTAAATTTATCAGTCATTTTCGACAGCTAAATATTTTCCATTAAATATCCCATAAATTATCTGTAATTATAATTCAGATATTTAAAAATATGGCCTTGAAAAAACGTATAAACATTACGTCTCTCTCTACACACCGTGCTCAATCTCTCTCTTTCTTTCTTCTACAATATTCTCAGACTCTTATAACGATATTCAAAGCAACACGACCGCACTTGATTATACACAAATAATAACGATAAATTAAGTACATTAATTGTATACGTTCCATTATTTATTTAGCTGCTCGTTGTTTGTATTCGAAGTAATATTAATAAGTACTAAATTAAAGGGCATTTTGAATATCAATAATAACAATTTGTAGTTTTTGTCAACGTCTAATACATACGACTAACATATATTTTTTATATCATGTTCACTCCCAAATTGGAGTATATGGATCAACATAGTGTGAATATATCCATACCAAAATTAGAGTGTATGGATCTCCACAATATGAAGACGTCTTAACAGATTATTTTTCATGAGAATTGTTTGTCAGGCAATTGCTCAACGATTTTTTGAATTTATTGCTTCAGATCCTTCAGATGGGGAATCAAACCTGCATTCCCCAGATCGTTAGGCGTGCACGCTGCCAACTACGCTACCGGGGAGAAAAAAACATTAAACATAAAAAAATATATCAAATGAAATTAATCTTGTAAAAAAAATATTCATAACATGTGAAATGAAATTTATCAAGTTGAGGCCGATTGTGGTATTCATTTGACAGTGCATCAGCGACGGTTGATGATGATACAAATTACAAGAGATACAATGTTGAATTGTAACGCTTATCATCGCAAAACATTCCAAGTGATTAAATATTTTACTGTTCGGAAAAAAAACAAATAATGAGTTGGCTAATAAAAAAATACATGCAATTAAGGTAATAATTTTAATCGTTGTGTTTCAGCTGTTGGTCCATTACGTAAACGATTTATTATTCTTAATAGCTTACGCTAAAACTCGCTCCGGCAAAAAAGTTTATGTTCGATACGTCAATGAAATATATATTTTCGTATTAAAACGTTCGATCAATACAATTATTATAGCAAAAAAAAAACAATGTAACACTGTTCTACACAAATAACTACGAAAATATTAATACCACGGAGAATTTAATAACTCAGTTCTAATTATTTAAATTTTCAAATTCGAAAATATTTTTTTTCAAAAATGGAATGTACACAATTTTAAAACGATTAGAAATTTATCATTTTTTTTATAATGGCAATATTATAATTATGATAATTAATATTAAAATTTTACATAATTTTGTATTTACAGTTTTTTTTATTATATTGCAATATTGAAACATAAAAAATGATCGAATTTATTTAATGTAATAGTCACATTTATATGGAAGACGATATTTAATGAAATTTCCCCAAGTGTCGATATCTTCCATTTGAGTGAGAATGAGTTTAGATAGATGTTTTATACATTTTTATAATATAGTCTTTCAAATATATTTATTTATTTATATTTTAATTTTCACTTTAGTTTTATATTTATTTATCGATACTTTTTTAAGAGCGTGATAGCTAATTTGTCCTTGATTTTTGGAATAGCTTTGTGGCCATTTTGTGCTTTTTTCTAGTGACTATTCCAGTATACCTACTAACTACTAAAATCTATTTTCATTAAAAAATAAATTTGTGTGTCATAAAAATAGACTGAGCAAATTGCTAAAAATCAATTCTCGAAAAAATATGTGTGGAGTGTGGAGTATATGGACCTCCACAATGTGAAGACGTCTTGACAGATTATTTTTCATAAGAATTGTTTGTCACTCAATTGCTCATCCCATATCCAGTCCTGCATTTTCAGATTTTTTAAATCCAACAGATGGGGATTCGACCCCGCATTCCTTGGATTGCTAGCCACGCACGCTACCAACTACGCTAACCGGGGAGACAAAGCTCTACATTGGTTTAATTTATTCGATTTTTCATATTATGGAGATCTATGTACCACATTTTCAAGAGAAATTCTAAAAAGACTATTATATAATGTTATTGAAAGTATGATATCGACTGTGGAAAGGAAAAAGAAAGTAGCCCTAAATTTTTTTAAATATTTTTTTCGATAATCATTATGTATACAATTTAATACACTTTCCATCAAAATGATGAAAACTGAAAGTGCCGAATAAGAACCAAAATTTATCTTCTATGTAAAAAAGGGCGTCCTTTCTTATCAATTTTGTTGATTTTTCCTAAATAATTTATTATATCCATAACAATAATTGATATTTTTAGCTGACGGTGCTTGATAGAAATTGATTTTAAATTATTTAAAACTGGTAAACTTTCATATATCCATAACAAATAGAGTAAATAGAATATATCATTCAGTATCTGTGCTACTATTTCTATTTAATATTGATATTAATTTAATAATATTGGACTAAAATAATTAATTTAATAGAGGTTTTTTTGTGCATTTTATAAAATTTGTTCTTTATGAGTTACGTCAATAGCGTAACGTAAGTGAGGTTAGCGTGCGCGCCTGGCAATCCGAGAAATACGAATTCAATTCCCACATCTGCCGAATTTTTAACAATCTAAAAATACAGGACTGGATGCCCATTAAAAGAAACTTTAATTTTATAATATTCAGCCAAGATTCTACCTCATTTTACATAGCATATTATAGTAATTAATAAGGTATGTAGAAAAACAGACATCGTAAAAATAAATATTACGTGTGTTTATTTATATTTACCATGGTATATTAATTCTGCCCATCGGGTTGAGCAAATGTCTGACAAACAATTCAAGTGAAAAAATAATCTGTCAAGAAATCTTCTCATTGCGGAAATTCATATACTCCACTTTCGAAATGGATATCTTCACACTGTATAGATCTATAATATATACTCCACTTTGGGAGCGAAGTTTACTTTTGGTATAAGGAAGGATTATGTTTTTTTCTTTCGATAGTCAATTTTTTTTATATTTATCGAGGTATTATTGTTTATTAATATATTAATGCAGCATAAATTTAAGTAAGGTTCAAAAACAATATAGAAATTTTTGTATGAAGAAACATAATTACAAGTTCTGAATTATTTAAAACTGGTAAACTTCCATATGTGAGAATATATTCATATTAGATTATATATATTCTTCCATATGTGAGAATATATTCATATCAGATTATATATATTCTCACATATGGAAGTTTACCAGTTTTAAATAATTCAGAATTTAAAATCAA